>JAGFNQ010007541.1:382867-590942 GCA_024364735.1 Boesenbergia rotunda
GTAAGTACCATCTTATGCGCGTTCCCTAAAAGGTTGGGGTAGCGAGCCGCCAATCCTAATAGAGCAGACCTTGGTCTACCAGGGCCAAGACCTTGGAATTGGACACCTGGATTTCTTTAACGACGCCCTTGGACGCCGGGTACTGGCCTTAGAAAAATAAAATAGCTTTTCTTTCTTTTCTTTCTTATCTTTAAATGCCTTGGCATTTTATCGAACACCTTGTGTGCCCAAATCCCTAAATCTTGACTTTTGGGGATTTCATAAGGCCTTGGTCTTCTCTTTTCTTTTCCTTTATCTTTCTTTTCTTTTCTTATAGATTTCTTAGACCCTAAACTCACATAGGATACTCTATCAAATATATATAAGTATATAATGAACTAAGATCACATGCAAAATCTTAAACTAAAAGGAAATATCTCCTTTAAAACTTTCGAGGGAAAATTCTTGCGGAAAACTGCCTCTTACTGCAGGTGAGCAGTACTTACATTGATATCTTGGACTTACAACCAAGAACGGCGTCGGAGGTTCCGGAGAAACTCGGAGTCTCGGAGATTTCTTCGCGCTCACGCGTTCCTCTCGTCGTGGGAATTCCGAATATTGGAAGATCTCTCAGAAGAGAGCCTTGGCCGGCCACCGGAGGAAGCCTTAGGGCTTGGTGTGTTTTCGCCCAAGGGAGGAGAGAGGGGCGGCGTGAGGGTTTTTGGGCGAGGAAGAGAGTTTGGTTGAGAGAAAATAAAATTTCTCTCTTTAATTATCTATTTATACTTATGGGGGCGAATTTACCTTATTATACCTTATTTATTGTTTCGCTCAATCTATTTCAACAAAAATCAACCAGCGTAGTTGGTCCGCCCATTCATCTCTCACAGCGTAGGTGAAGGGTTCGATTCCCACCTACGCGATTTACTGTTTATAACCCTTTTTGCCACTTTCGCTTACGGAAAAATTCTATAAAAATATCCTAAAAATTCCTAAAAATATCTAGAATATTTCTAAAATATTTTTAACTAATTTCAAGGACTTTAAGTACTTAAAAGGGAAATTTTGGGGCGTTACAATCCCCCATACCTTATGAAAAGTTCGTCCTCGAACTTAGAATAATTCTGGATATCTTTCTCTCATGCTGTCCTCACGTTCCCAAGTAGCCTCCTCATGCTTCTGATTCTGCCAGATGACCTTCACTAGTGGCACTTCTTTGTTTCTTAATCTTTTAACTGCTTTGTCCACTATCTGTGTCGGTCTGCTCTCATAGCTAAGATCTTCTTGGATCTGCACTGACTGAGGCTGAATCACTTGATTGGGATCGTGAATACACTTCTTTAGCATAGAGACATGAAATGTACTGTGGATAGCGGACATGTCCTCTGGCAAGTCCAGCTCATAGGCTACCTTTCCAACTCTCTTTATAATCTTATAGGGTCCTATGTAGCGAGGACTCAGCTTGCCCTTTTTGCCAAATCTCATCACTCCCTTCATGGGAGCGACCTTGAGAAATACTGAATCTCCAACTTGGAACTCAAGTGGCCTACGGCGTGTGTCAGCATAACTTTTCTGTCTACTCTGGGCAGTCTCAATCCTCTGGTGGATCATCTGGATAGCCTGAGTGGTCTCATCTATAAGCTTAGTCTGGCTGCCTAGTCCTGACTCCATCTCTTTCTTCTCACCAGCTTCTTGCCAACATATGGGTGATCTGCATTTCCTTCCGTATAATGCTTCATAAGGTGCCATTTTGATAGTGGCCTGATAGCTATTGTTGTAGGCAAACTCAGCTAAGCACAGAAATTTGCACCAACTACCTTTAAAGTCCAACGTACAAGCCCTGAGCATGTCTTCTAACATCTGATTTACTCTCTCTGTTTGTCCATCTGTCTGGGGATGGAAAGCTGTGCTGAACTGCAGTCTGGTGCCTAGGGCGTCCTGAACACACCTCCAAAAATGGGAGATGAACCGCCCATCTCTGTCAGAAACGATTGACTTCGGAACTCCGTGAAGCCTGATTACTTCTTTCACGTACAGCTGTGCTAACTGCTCTACCGAATGCGATAACTTGATGGCTAGGAAGTGGGCAGACTTGGTCAATCTATCCACTATCACCCATATTGCATCGTGTCCATGGGTGGTTCTTGGAAGACCTGTGATAAAGTCCATGGATATTTCTTCCCACTTCCACTCTGGAATAGGAAGAGGCTGCAGAACTCCTCCTGGTCTCTGGTGCTCTGCTTTGACTCTCTGGCAGGTCAAGCAGGTACTGATATATCTGGCCACGTCTCGCTTGAGTCCAGACCACCAGAATCTTTGCTTTACATCTTGGTACATCTTGGTAGAACCAGGGTGCATAGAGTACGGGGTACTGTGGGCTTCTTCTAAAATATTCTTTCTTAGTTCCTCATCATTGGGGACGTAAAGGCGGTCTCCAAGATAGAGGATGCCACTATCTGATACTCGAAACTCTGAATTTTCTGCCTCTTGGATCTCCTGCTTGATCTTCTGGATCTCTGGGTCTTGACCTTGCTTTCTTTGTATATCCACAAGCAGGGTTGACTCTAGAGTCAATGCAGAAAGTTGCCCAATTATTACCTCGACTCCAAACTCCTTTATTTCTTTCTGAAGTGGTAGAGACAGTGATGATAGGGACATCAGTGCTGCACAGGATTTTCTGCTCAGTGCATCTGCCACTTTATTAGCTTTACCTGGGTGGTAGAGGATTTCACAGTCATAATCTTTGACCAACTCTAGCCACCTGCGCTGCCTCATATTCAGATCCTTCTGAGTGAAGAAGTACTTCAAACTCTGATGGTCTGTGAAGATCCTGCACTACACTCCATACAGCTAGTGTCTCCAGAGCTTCAGTGCAAAAACCACAGCTGCTAGCTCAAGGTCGTGGGTAGGGTAATTCTTCTCATAGTCCTTAAGCTGTCTGGAGGCATATGCTATTACTTTACCGTCTTGCATGAGGACAGCTCCAAGGCCCATCTTGGATGCATCACTGTAGATGTCAAAGGCCTTGTCACTCTCTGGAACAGTCAGGATGGGAGCACTAGTCAATCTTTTCTTCAGTTCTAGGAAGCTGTGCTCGCATTTATCTGACCACTCATGTAACAACCCGGAAAATGCTCTTAATATTTTCCTTAAAATATTAAGCAGGCTTAGATAATTTTCCATGGGATCTAGAAATGTTAGTACGAACCTTAGCCTAGGAAGCAAGGTTCTCTTATTTAAATTGAGAAACTAAAATACTAAGGGGCCTCATAGGGGTATTCTAGTACCATTATTATGGGTAGTTTTAGATAAAATTTAATATAAAAATATAGGGATTGTAATGAAAAAATATTAACATAATTATGGGGAAATTTTTAGGAATTTTCGAAAATGATAGGAAATAAATTAGTAATAAAATAGAAAATTAGTACATGCACCAAGGATTGAACCTTGGACCCCTTATATAACCAAGCATGCACTAACCAGTTCACCTAGCAAGGGAGTTCTGTGAGGAAATGAATTGGATATTAGTAAAGGTGTAGGAAATGAAGAGTCACCAAGGGAAGAGACATCATGCCTCTTCACTCACCCCTTTTCAAATAATATAAATAGAGAGGAAGTTACAACTTCCCTCTTCTTCTTCATTTTTCCTTCTTCTTCCTCCTTACTTGGCCGAAAATTTCAAGTGCTCTTCCCCTTGAGAAAAATTCCACCAAGGACCCTATCTTGAAGATCTAGGGCCTCCCCTACAAGGACACAAGGACTAAGGAAGGTTTAGAGACAAGAAGGTTCTCTTGTTATCTTCGATTCGAATTTTGTAAGCGAAATCTAGGAAGGTAAAACCCCCTCACCTGTGGTAGGATAGCTTTCAAGATTTTGTTATCATGGTCTAAGTTTTATTGGTATAATATGTTGAGGAAAATTCATGATAGGGCTTATGGAAGTTTCGGCCAAGGTAGTTTTAGGGCTAGAAACTTTGTTCAAGGCTTCCTTATGTTTTCAAATGATTACTCATGATAGATTAAGTCTCAAAGTATGATTTTTTTTGGAAGTTGGTAGCACCCTAGAAACCCTCAAGGTTTCGGCCACTTCAAGGTCAAGGGGCTAGGATAAAAATCCAACCTTCCCAAGCATGAATGACATGTTCCTATGATATCTTATAAGTAAAAATGGTGTTATATGAACTTTCTCATAGGCTTGTCACCCTTCTAGGGTTTCGGCCAACTTGGGTTTTAGGCCAAAGACTTATTGTTAAGTCTAATCAAGGGTTCAAATGGGGTTCCATGACATGATATGTATGGTAAGGAATGTTAATCATAATTTAGGTAAATTTCTCCATGGACCTTGGTCCTTAGGGCTTTCGGCCAAGACCCCAAGCTTGGGGTTTGGTTGGGTTAAAGTTTCAAGAATGAAGGTTTATAAGTTACTATGATACTAGTATATGATTGAGCATGATGTAAGGATCGTTATATTGTTAGAATCCTAGTTGATGTGTTATATAACATGACTTTATGTGCTTGAGGTTAAGTTATGTTTAAATCATGAGTATTTAAGCTATATGCTATGAAATACATGTAATTGATGTAGAAGTAGATTATGATAAATATAATGATGCATTGATAAATGATTATAATGGATTTATGATTCATAAAGATATATATATATGTTTTATGATAGATGCTATGAACCCTAGTGGTATGTGTTAGGTCTATATGTAGCTTATCATCCATGTTTTATGATGAATGCTAGGATGATGTATGTTAGATGAAATGTATCATGTATGAGGTGTATGGTTATCATGTATCATGAACATGCAAATTTGATGAATCCGGATAAGATTATGACTAGAACCATGATTGTGTATGTATGTCCTATCATGTGAATAAAGAATGATAAGCATGAATAAAGATGACGATTATGCCTTAATTATAAGTATGAATGATAAGTATGAATGATGAAGGCATAACGATGATATGAAATAAGTATGTATGATAAGTATGAATGACAAGTATGGATGATGAAGCATGCATGTTTATTTTCATGCATAAGGCTTGTACCGGACCGAAGCAAGGGTCCAAGGGATGGGTACCTTAAGAACGCCCCGGTTCTGGACTACCGACTATGCTGTCCACAGTTCTGGCACTACCGAAGCTGTGCAACAGGGATGGGCACCTTAAGAACGCCCCGGTTCGAGGACTACCGACTATGCTGTCCTTACCCTAGTAGGTCGAGGCTAGCTACCTCGTATTTACTCAGGGATGCGCGCTAAGAAAGATGTATGTGGTACAAGCCAGGGGACCCAATAATGTTATGTTAAGCATTGAAAAGAATAATTTCAAAACTAAGCATCCTTATGTAGTAAATGCATTAGATTCATTCATACATCTATGTTATGCACCGCGCCAAGGTAAGTATATTTTATGCTTGTATTTATGCTCATATTGTATATCATGAATAAGTATGCATTATGTTTAAGTATGCTAAGATTCATGTCATGTATAAGTATGCATTATGTACATGAATGCTAAGAAGTATGCCATGTATAAGTAAGTCTCATGTTATGCCATGTATAAGCATGTTTCATGTTCATGTAGGTATGCTTTATGTCATGTATGCATCGCTTGATATATATTAAGCTATGTTCATGTATGTTCATTTATGCCATGTATGACAATGCTTATGTTTATGCTCGAAGTTATGTTATTTCGGATGTTTGATATATTTATGTTTACGTGACGTATGGTTTTAGTGAGTAGGAAAGGGTTTTACTAAGCCTATGTGCTTATAGTTTTACTTCCCTCGTACCGCAGATCAACCAAGAAGCTATTAAAGGAAGCCGCAGGGGAGGCAGAAGCATGTGTGTGTGTGTGACGGTGACTTGGCAGAAGATTCTTGTATTACGTTTACGGTTATGACTAATAGATGACTTAAGACTTATGATGCTACCTTTATGAATAAGTACTGCTTATGATGATTATAAATAAAGTTATGAAATGGTTAAGTTATGATATGATGTCATGAATGAATGTTCCATGTGTATAGTTGCCTGATTATAAGAGCATGTTAGAAGAAAATGAATGAATCCGCTGCATTAAGATATTGTCTAAGTATAAGTATGTTGAGCGTAACGCCGCCTCCCTTGCCACACCACGAGGTGTGAAAAAAAAAAAAAAAAGCGGGCGTTACAACTCAAACTTCTGGTTCTTTCTGGTCAGGGCTGTGAGAGGAGAGGCTATTCTGGAAAAGTCCTCCACAAATTTTCTGTAATATCCTGCCAGGCCTAAGAAGCTTCTGATTTCACTGGCATTCTTGGGTCTACACCAGTTGCTGACTGCTTCTATCTTGGCTGGATCAACTTGAATGCCTTCTTTGGATACAATGTGGCCTAGGAAGGCCACCTGATCAAGCCAAAACTCACACTTTGAGAATTTGGCGTACAACTCCTTCTGGTGTAAGGTTTGCAACACTATCTTCAGGTGTTCTTCATGTTCTTTCCGAGTCTTTGAATACACTAGGATATCATCAATGAAGGCAATGACGAACTTGTCCAGAAAATCCTTGAACACTCTATTCATTAGATCCATAAACGTCGCAGGGGCGTTTGTCACTCCAAAGGGCATGACCACAAACTCATAGTGCCCATATCTTGTACTGAAAGCAGTCCTTGGCACATCACTCTCCTTCACTCTGAGCTGATGGTAACCTGATCGCAGATCTATCTTGGAGAACACTGTGGCTCCCTTCAGCTGATCAAATAAATCATTTATCCTTGGCAAAGGATATCTGTTCTTGATGGTTACCTTATTCAAAGCTCGATAATCTATGCACATTCGCATAGATCCATCTTTCTTCTTGACCAACAGTACAGGAGCTCCCCAAGGTGAATGACTAGGGCGGATGAAACCCTTGTCAAGCAGCTCTTGCAATTGTTCTTGTAATTCTTTCAGTTCTACTGGTGCCATGTGATAAGGTGCCTTCGAAATTGGGTTGGTTCCTGGGGCCAACTCAATTTCAAACTCAATTTCCCGATTGGGAAGGAGTCCTGGTAACTCTTCAGGAAACACCTCAGGATAGTCACAGACTACCCTCACTTCTTCTCTCTTCAATCCTTCTCCTTGACTTGCATCCACTATATGAGCTAGAAAACCAGAGCACCCCTTCTCTAACATTCTCTGAGCTTGTAAGGTAGATAGGAACCTATTTATCTTTCTCCTTGGGTCTCCAATAAACTCAAATGAAGGTTCTGCTTCCGGTGTGAACATGACTTTTCTCTTGCGGCAGTCTATAGAAGCATTATACTTGCTCAAGAAGTCCATTCCTAAAATGACATCGTAATCCTTCATTTCAAGGACTACCAAGTCACTGTAGAGCTCTCGGTTGGAAATCTAGATTGATACTGCCTTTAGCCTCTCAGTAGAGGCCATCACTTCCCCTGACGGTAAGGTTGTTAAGAACTTCATCGTTCAACCTTTCTGGTGGCCTTTATACTGTTTAAGTAGTGCTCAGTGATCAAAGCACTACTTATTAGTTCTTCGGAGGTTTGCAGCCTCTTAACACCGCTAGCCCCCTTTAACGCTATCTCAGACCTTAACATCTTGAGCATTAGCCTAACTATCTCTTTTTCTGTGCTAACTAGCTCTGGGCACAGATGAGCTAACCGCTTAAACATCTTCACTGCTTCATCCACGGATAGTTCTCCTTGTCTGAACTCCGTGAATTCATCATAATGCTTGTTGGTTACTTGCATGTGAAAGTATTCTTCGAAGAACTCAGTCTCGAAGTCGGCCCATGTCATCTGGCTGACATTTCTCTTGGCCTTGACTCTCCTCCACTATATTCTAGCATCTCCCGTAAGGTAGAAAGGTGCACACTTTATCTTCTCTACCTCATGCCAGTCCAGTAGCCCTACTATTCTTTCCAACGTTTTGAACCATGCTTAAGCATCCCATGGTTTGCTTGTGCCTGGGAAGTTCCCTGGCTTCAGTTTCTTCTACTGAATGAGGTACGCTTCTTGCCTTACCCCCCTTGCCGGACTACAGATGTAATCGATGGGTCTTCGATCACAACTGGTGCCACTACATTTGCCACCGGCGAGGTAATAATAACGACCTGCTAGTTAGCCATCCTAGTGGTAATAACTTGCTGTTGTTCTGCTAACTGTCTCTGTAACTGAGCCACCACGTCTAAGAATTTTGGTGGGGGTACTGACTCTGTTACCTCTTGCCCTCTAGGAGCTTGCTCCTCGTTTTGGGCCTTTCTAGGACGTCCTCAAATGTATAACTTAACACTTAATGGTAATGTTCCCAAACTTGCTTTAGGATATAACAAGACCTTGGTCTTGATTCTTATCTCATTTCTTAGTCCTAGAACTCGTTCTAGGGCTTAGTAAGACCTTGGTCTTACTCAAAACTTCTATCAAGCACCTTGCGTGCCATAATCCCAAAACTTACTTTTGGGCAAATCAAGTAAGTACTTAAGCATTTCTCTAATATCCATTCTAGGGATTAAACATGATTCCGTGATACTAAGGTATTAAACATGCTTCCTTGTTCTATGCACATATGAGTAAGTACTTAAGCATTTCTCTATACTGCAATTAAGTAAAGGAGCAATAGAAAAACTGAAACTTAAAGCTTTCTTACTTGAAGACGGCAAGGTTGATGCTGATGTGTGTGTGATGCTAGAGAATGGGAACTGCTCTGATACCAACTGTAGCGACCCGCCTTCTCTACCTTAGACGGATCGTTACTTTATCTACTTCTTGACTCTAATGCACGACTAAGAATGCGGAACTTCTTTTTTTTTCTTTTAAATTCATCTAGGGATGATATTCTAACTCTAATAGTCATGCATGATACAATGGCATACTTCTTTTCTCTAGAACTTCACTGCAAAGGTACCAGTCGACTGTCATCTAACCAGTCGACTGGTATCGGCCACAGAAAGTTTCTGGGCGCGGCACCAGTTGACTGGCCTCTTGGCAGTCGACTGATGCATCGAACAGAAGCTGCCGTTCGATAGGGCAGTCGACTGATACTGAACCAGTCGACTGGCACGCCTGAAAATCTGAAATTCAGATTCGAAATCTTGTCTCAATAGTCCACTAAACTTATAGTTTCAAGTCATACAAAGACACAACACCATTTCTATACTCTATACTAGTTTCCTAAACATTTTAGCCAATCAAAACAACTTCATAAACTCGAAATTAGAACTTTTGCGGAAGTAATTATGTTATGAAAATCTATAAGAACTTTAAACTAGAGTTTTGTACCAAACTTAACTCCTATGCATTCATAACACCAAATACATGTTCTATAACCTTACTAAAGCATTGTGAAATGTGAATGCAACTTTTCTAGGCATATTTAAGCAATAAAAACTTGATTCAAAGGGAAACTAGCACTATCTTGGCACATGCATCAATATCTCCAACAAAGTATCAATATTCAAAACTACTCACACTTCTACTCATCCAATGCAATCATAAGGATATGTATGCTAAATGAAATGACATGGAATCTTTACTTGTGGTTTTAAGACATGCAAAATATCTAAAACGTGATTACTTGAATATAATTCTATATGATCTAACTTAAACTAAGACTCTATAACAAATGTATTTTGAGTCTTTTATTCATCTTGTCCCAAGGATCTCTCCAAGGTCAGCCACCACACACACGTCACTCAGCACCGCCTTGTCGCCTTCCTTCAGAATTGCTTGCCTTTACCTTTACCTGCAGCAAGAGGAAATGCAACTAATAAGCATAAAGCTTAGTAAGTACTATCTAGCTCACAAAAATCTCGAAATGTGCAAACATGCTTTTTAAACAATGGGAAATCACATGAGATACTTTTATGCTTAAAAGTAAACAACACTAAAACATGTATAACTCAAGACATGCATACTCAAGCATTAATAAGTCTTAACTTGCTTGTTCTTGGCTTAACTTGAAACTTTAGCAATTCTTTAACTTTAAATCTTTCTTTAACTTTTAGAAAACTTCTTTAAACTTTAGAAAAACTTTGCTAAAGCATATACTTGAAAATAATAACTCACTTGGATCCACTTAAGACGTAAGTACCATCTTATGCGCGTTCCCTAAAAGGTTGGGGTAGCGAGCCGCCAATCCTAATAGAGCAGACCTTGGTCTACCAGGGCCAAGACCTTGGAATTGGACACCTGGATTTCTTTAACGACGCCCTTGGACGCCGGGTACTGGCCTTAGAAAAATAAAATAGCTTTTCTTTCTTTTCTTTCTTATCTTTAAATGCCTTGGCATTTTATCGAACACCTTGTGTGCCCAAATCCCTAAATCTTGACTTTTGGGGATTTCGTAAGGCCTTGGCCTTCTCTTTTCTTTTCCTTTATCTTTCTTTTCTTTTCTTATAGATTTCTTAGACCCTAAACTCACATAGGATACTCTATCAAATATATATAAGATATAATGAACTAAGATCACATGCAAAATCTTAAACTAAAAGGAAATATCTCCTTTAAAACTTTCGAGGGAAAATTCTTGCGGAAAACCGTCTCTTATTGCAGGTGAGCAGTACTTACATTGATATCTTGGACTTACAACCAAGAACGGCGTCGGAGGTTCCGGAGAAACTCGGAGTCTCGGATATTTCTTCGCGCTCACGCGTTCCTCTCGTCGTGGGGATTCCGAATATTGGAAGATCTCTCGAAAGAGAGCCTTGGCCGGCCACCGGAGGAAGCCTTAGGGCTTGGTGTGTTTTCGCCCAAGGGAGGAGAGAGGGGCGGCGTGAGGGTTTTTGAGCGAGGAAGAGAGTTTGGTTGAGAGAAAATAAAATTTCTCTCTT
Source organism: Boesenbergia rotunda (assembly GCA_024364735.1). Taxonomy (NCBI): domain Eukaryota; kingdom Viridiplantae; phylum Streptophyta; class Magnoliopsida; order Zingiberales; family Zingiberaceae; genus Boesenbergia; species Boesenbergia rotunda. The sequence goes on from JAGFNQ010007541.1 coordinate 393,671, forward strand.
TAATTATCTATTTATACTTATGGGGGCGAATTTACCTAATTATACCTTATCTATTGTTTCGCTCAGTCTATTTCAACAAAAATCAACTAGCGCAGTTGGTCCGCCCATTCATCTCTCACAGCTTAGGTGAAGGGTTTGATTCCCACCTACGTGATTTTCTGTTTATAACCCTTTTTGCCACTTTCGCTTACGGAAAAATTCTATAAAAATATCTAGAATATTTCTAAAATAATTTTAACTAATTTCAAGGACTTTAAGGACTTAAAAGGGAAATTTTGGGACGTTACAATGATATGGCACAGATGGGTCACGGCCAAAAACAAGAGGTCACGGCACAACAAGAAAATCAAAATAAAGACCATGATTAGCACAAATACATATACCATGAACCGATTTGCAAGAAAAACTAAGTCAAAAACTCACTTTGGTGCCATTGGTGAAGTTCTTGAAGTCTGGAAGGGAAAAGGCTTGCGCAGGAGAAGCTCTCGGCGCAAGAGATGATCGCAAGGCCCTTCAGCGAGAGAGAAACTCGCAGGAAGAAGAAAAAGCTCGTAGGAACCCTCTCAGAACCGCACGCGCGCACTCGCAAGAGGAAGAAGGAGATGAGGAAAGCTCTCGCACGAAGTGAAGAGACGCAAGGTAGTGAGGTTTCGGCGCTAGGGTTCAGAAAAGAGAGGTTTTTCGCGAAGTTAATCGGTTGGTGGATCGGTCCACCAACCAGACTTTAATGCGATTGAACGGATCACCGTTCGTTCTGAGAACGTCCAGACCGTTCAGACTCTGGCCTGATCGGACTGGCCTGGTCCTGATCGGTCGGGTGACCGATCAGGCAGGATCCTGATCGATCGGCTGATCGATCAGGAAGCGAACAGTAGGGTTGGATGATGTTTGAGAAGCCCTCCTGTTCGGTCTGTAGACCGATCACCATAGGGTGCCAGATCGGTTCGGGGACCGATCCATGCTAGCACAGAATGTTTGGTCAGATTTTCCTTAAGTCTCTGTGATGTCTCTGATCGGTCTGTGGGCCGATCAACGCAGGAGGGAGCCAGATCGGTCCAGGGACCGATCAGCCCTATGCCTGATCGGTCCAGTGACCGATCAGGGTTCCTGATACTCCCAGATACGATCTGAAACTTTCAGTTTCAGACTATCACACGATTTTTGAGGGAATCTGATGGCAAATATCGATCTTAGGGGTGATCCCTTGACTAAAATTGATCCCTAAATAAGGATCAAAGGTCCTTATGGTTTGAACAAACACTTTGCTCCATCCAAGTGGAGTCAAACTCAATCAACAATCATTCAAACAAGTTTTAACCAAAATTGTGCCAAATTCAAGTTTACAAGTTTTAACCAAGATTGTGCCAAATTCAAGTTTCCTTGATTAGAATGTCCAAGTATGATCATGGAGCCAAATACACATGTGTTATGCATTGGTTTTCCCCATACTTGGTCACCGAAGTGATTTTTATCTCGTCAACTTAATTTCTCAAGGGATGCATTGACATTTTGAGAAATTGAGTTGATCCTAGCATCTCACCCCATTTTTAGCAAACAAAAACGTTTTGGTAAACCTTATAGTTTGTGTGAGATGTTCCCAAGGTTACCCAATTGTTTACCAACAATTAGAACTTATCATGAAGGGTTTTGAATGCATTTTGAAAACTATGAAGAGCGATACATTCCCAACTCCCTTCTTAAGAAACTAAACTCATTTTCGGGGAGTGGTTTAGTGAAAATGTCAGCGAGGTTTGACTTGGACTCTACATGTGAGAGTACAATATCTCCCCTAGCAACATGATCCCTAATGAAGTGGTGACGTACTTCAATATGTTTGGTCCTAGAATGATGGACTGGATTCTTGGTTAGGTTAATTGTGCTAATGTTGTCACACAACACTTGCACACTTTTGTAACTTAATCCATAGTCCTCCAAAGTGTGAATCATCCACAACAATTGTGATACGCTCTCTCCCATGGCGATATATTCTACCTCGGTCGTGGAGAGAGCAACACAATGTTGCTTCCGACTTGACCAACTAACTAAAGATGATCCTAGGAATTAGCAGCCCCCACTTGTGCTTTTCCTATCCAACTTACATCCAGCGTAGTCAGAATCGGTATAGCCAATTAAATCAAATGATTCGGTACGGGGGTACCATAGACCGACTCCAATTGTGCCTTTAAGATATCTCAAAATTCGCTTAACAGCGATTAAGTGAGATTCATTGGCACAGACTTGATACCTAGCGCACATACCCACAGCGAAAATATTATCAGGTCGACTAGCTGTGAGGTATAGCAAACTCTCTATCATGCTCCGATATTGAGTCAAATCAACAGGTTTACCACTCTCATCATTGTCTAATCTTGTGTTTGTAGCCATGGGAGTGGTTACCTCTTTTGAATCACTCATATTGAATTTACGGAGCATTTCCTGTGTGTCTTTCGATTGATGCACATGGATCCCATCTCGGGTTTGTTTGATTTCAAGTCCAAGGAAGAAAATCAACTCTCCCACTAGACTCATTTCAAATTCACTTTCCATGTGTCCAATGAATTCATTTAAATAGCCCTTGTTATTTGAGCCACAAATTATGTCATCGACATATACTTGGGCTACAAAAATATTGTCACCATCTCTACGTAGAAATAGTGTAGGGTATATTTGGCCTCTCACGAAGTCCTTCTCAATTAGGAATGTCGACAACCGCTCGTACCAAGCTCGGGGTGCTTGTTTGAGGCCATAAAGTGCCTTTTTAAGCTTAAATACGTGGTTTGGAAATTCGGTACTCTCAAACCCCGGAGGTTGTTCGACATAGACCTCTTCTCTAATTAAACCATTTAAAAAGGCCGATTTGACATCCATTTGATATAACTTGAAATCCCGATGTGCTGCAAATGCAAGCATCAATCGGATGGACTCTAATCGTGCCACGGGAGCATAGGTCTCATCATAATCAAGGACTTCAACTTGACTATAGCCCTTGGCTACTAGGCGTGCCTTGTTCCTAATGATTTCTCCCTTATGGTTCAATTTGTTCTTGAAGACCCATTTGGTTCCAATGATTGTGGTCTTCTTAGGTCTAGGAACTAAGTCCCAAACTTGACTCCTTTCGAATTGACCTAGTTCATCTTGCATTGCAATGACCCAATTGGGATCATTTAATGCTTCATCAATTTTTCTAGGTTCAATTTCGGAAATTAAAGCAACTTCATTAGCCTCATTCCGGAAGAATAATCTAGTTCTAACCCCGTGGTAGATGTCTCCAACAATTTGGTCTTGGGGATGACTAGAGGCTAATCTAGTTTGCCTTGGTGTTGGTGGTGCTTCTTGAATAGGTTTACTAGACATAAGCTCAGCCTCAGGATCCGGCTGATCAATGGGATGTCTAGGCTCACCGTCATCGGATTCCTCACCATCAACAACATTTGGACTCTCATTCAAACTTAGTCTCCTAAGTTCGAATTGGACTTCATCTTCTGGTTGATCATTGACTTTTGGAATTTCTTCAAAGACAACATCAGAAGACTCTTCAATTAATCTAGATTTCTTATTGTAGACTCGGTAGGCTTTGCTAACTAGGGAATACCCGACTAGTATCCCTTCATCAGCCTTTGTCGTGAACTTTCTAAGGCGGTCCTTGGTGTTTAGAATGAATACCTTACAACCAAACATCCGAAGGTGTTTAACCGTAGGTGGTTTTTCAAACCAAAGTTCATGAGGAGTCTTTCCTAAAAACCTATGGATGAGGACTCGATTTTGCACATAGCAAGCTGTATTTACAGCTTCAGCCCATAAGTAACTCGGGAGTGAGTACTCATTGAGCATGCTTCGTGCAGCCTCTTGTAAAACACGGTTCTTTCTCTCTACAACACCATTTTGTTGTGGTGTTCTAGGAGTGGAGAACTCATGTCTATACCCTCTATCCTGACAAAATTCTAAAAATCGTTGGTTTTGAAATTCACCTCCATGATCACTTCTAATTGTCTTAATTGTTGATGATTTTTCATTTTCAACTCTTCTACAAAAAGAAATGAAAACATCTAAGGTTTGGTCCTTATATTTAAGAAAATAAGCTCATGTATATCTAGTAAAGTCATCAATGATAACAAAGCAATATCTACTTCCATTCAATGATATGATAGTGCTACAATCAAATAGATCCATGTGAAGTAAATCTAAAGCAGTAGATGTACTTACAGCGCTTTTACCTTTATGTGCAGATTTTGTTTGCTTACCCATTTGACATGCATCACAAAGTTTGTCTTTTTCATACTTGATGCTTGGTAAGCCACGGACTAATCCCTTGTTGGTCAACTTCCGGATGTTCTTCATGTTAACATGTGCTAGCCTCCAGTGCCAAAGGGTGGACTCTTCGTCTTTTGACATGAAACACTTAGCAAAAGCATTAGTAGCACTTTTAAATGAAACTTGATAAATATTGTCTACTCTTGCTCCTACTAGTACCGTGTCCAAGGTGTCATGTTGTCTAACTAGACATTGACTTGGTTGAAAATCAATTGTGTAACCCGTGTCACACAATTGACTGACACTTAGGAGATTAAATGTCATCCCCTTGACTAGAAGGACATTTGAAATTCTAAGACATTCGGATATTTGAATGTCTCTTATTCCTATGACCTTAAGACTACCATTGTTACCAAATGAAACATTACCTCTACTTTTCTTGTGAAGTGTGGTAAACAATGATCTATCCCCGGTCATGTGTTTGGAGCATCCACTATCAACGAACCAAGTTGATAGATGCTCCCCCTCAATCATAACCTACACAATTCGAAAAATAGAAGTTTTAGGTACCCAAACCTTGGGACATAAAGCATCAACTAAACAAGACTTAGGCACCCATGCCTTGACAACTTTCTTTTGAACCTTTGGAGTCCTAGATTGTCTCATATCAGTCCTAGACATCAAGGACACGAATGAAGGTTCTTTTGGTCGGTAACCAATACCGGCCCTATTGTAGACTGCCCTTTGGGCATTCAAGATCATGTCTAGGGTCTTAGAGCTAGTTGAGAACTTCTCAAGAATATTCTTGAGTCTCTCAACTTCACTCTTTAATGATTGGTTTTCTTCCTCTAATGATTCATCATGCAAATTATCAACATCCTCAACCCTAGAGGATTTCAAATTTTCAACCTCAAGTTTCAATGACTTAATCTCATCTTCTAACATTTCAACATGCAAGTCATCTATATTATCATCTCTAGATGCTTTCAATTGTTCAATTTCCAATTACAATGATTTAACCTTATTTTTTTACTTCTTTAGCATATTGGTTAAAATGCAATAGCTCTATAACATTTCTCAAGCTTGGGAGAAGTTACCTCTTCATCATCCGAAGATGATGAAGCCGTGTTTGAGGAGTTGGAAGATTCATCACTGCTCTCTTGATCTCCCAATACCATGAGTGCCACATGCCTTGTGCTCTTCTCCTCCTTCTCTTCATCGGATGAGCTTGACGAGGATTCATCCCATGTGGCCTTTAGGGCCTTCTTCTTCTTCTTGGATTTTTCTTCTTTCTTCTTGGATTTCTCCTCCTTTTTCTTTAGCTTTGGGCATTCATTTTTGAAATGCCCTTTCCTACCACACTCATAGCAAGAAGCATTAGTCTTATCAAGTTTAGCTTCACTAAGATTACCTTTACCCTTGAAGCGTAGACCCCTTCTCATCATCCTTCTCACAAAATTTGCCATCTCAAAGGATGAGGAGCTGTTGCCATCTTCCTCGGAATCGGACTCGGATTCGGAAGAGGATGAAGATGAAGTGACTTCCTTCTCCTTCTTCTTCTCCTTCTTCTTCTTGTTCGATCGGTCCCCTGCAACTAAGGCAATCCCCTTCTCCTTGGGGCCTTTGTTAGCCATTTCATGCAATTCCATCTCACAAAACAAATCATCTAACTTAACAATTGATAAGTCCTTGGATACTTTGTAGGCATCCACCATGGATGACCACAAAGCATTCCTTGGAAATGTTTTTAGTACATACCTCACAAGGTCGCGATTCTCGACCTTTTCATCAATCAAATGGAGCCCATTGAGGACTTCCTTGAACCGGCTATGTAGCTCACTTACCGATTCATTCTCCTTCATGGAGAGATTTTGAAGTTGATTGAGGAACAAGTCCCTCTTGGCAATTCTTGAATCTCGGGTGCCCTCGTGGAGTTCGATGAGCTTGTTCCACAAGTCCTTTGCACTTGTGAAAGGACCAACCTTGATGAGTTGGTCTTTGTTCATGCCGCATTGTAGAGTGACAACCGCCTTTGCGTCGGCTTCACTCTTTCGAGTTTGTTCGGCCGTCCACCGCCACGATTCAAGTTCCTTGCCTTCATCATCCTTTGGAGGGGTGAAGCTCTCCTTCACCGCGAACCAAGTGTTGATGTCCATCTTCAAATAATACTCCATCTTTGATCTCCAATATTGAAAATCAGCGTCATCAAAGAAAGGAGGTCGGGTGGTGCTAAAGCCTTCTCTCAATGCCATGGAAGATAGCTCTCGGTTGTTAATCCGCAAAAACAGAGCCCCAAGCTCTGATACCACTTGTTGGAACCCGGATGGCTAGAGTGGGGGGGGGTGAATATAGCCAAACACTTGGACATAGAACTTTTATCAGATTTCTGCACTCAATGCGTTAGTAGCATCGCAACGGAAACAATGAAAGTAGAGAAGTGCGGAAATGCAGAAAACAAAAGCAAGCTAGAACAATCAAACAAGATCGCTAACAAAGAGGGTTTACAAGGTTCGGGGATAACTTGCCCCTACTCCTTGGCGTGCCCTTAAGGTGGGCGATTCCTTGATCGTCGGCAGATCAATCCCCGGTGAACACCGGATAGTAAGCAACCTCCTTCTCGGTGGAGAAACCTCTCCACAGCGTTTCAATCAAGGATATAGTTTAAGCACAAAGAAACACAAGAAGGATCTTACTCAACACTTAGCAAAAACAAGAACACAGCAAGCTCCCTCTGAGCTCCACCCAGCGACGATCTCACGCAAGAACCCTTTCCCCGTGTCTTCTCGCTGTTGGACTCGAAGCTTCTTGTTCCTTCCTCCAAGTGCTCAAGCAAGGGCTGGTTGCTTCAAAGATCAGAATAGCTTTCTCAAGAGTGGATGATCAACAAGGAGCACAAGCACGCAGCAAGTATCGCAGCTCAAACCCATGGCAACAACAACTTCTCTACTTGCTCTCCTTCACATCGACCCTTTTGTTTCCCTCTTGAAAGCCAGGTGACAACATCTCCCTGCAGCTTCCAGCTGCTCACCTGCAACCACCAGCCACCACTGAGCTCTTCTGGACTCCCTGAGCCTCCCTCAGACCAGCCCCAGATAGCAGCTCCAGCCAGCGCCAGTGCACGTTGCAACCTGAGATGGAAAAACAGACAAACCTGCTCCAAGGAAAGGCCTCCATTGACTCTCCTTGAGTGTTTGAATCTTCCCCTGTCACCTGCAGCTTAATCAGAGTGTTAGCACAGCATATCAAGTAGAAAATCATGTATCAGATGTTAAGCGCAGAGAATCGGATACGTTCAGACGCGTTCAGAGCGTCTGACAGTGCATTTTGAATTAAAGTGATCGGTCACCGGACCGATCAGAGAGCCTCCTGATCGGTCACCAGACCGATCAGGCTGACCGATCAGGCTGGGTCCAGACCAATCAGGCTCCGTCCTGATCGGTTCCCAACGCTCAATTAGAAATCGCGATTTCTTTGGGACTCTCCTGGATCGATCACCAGACCGATCCCAGGTTGTGGATCTATCACCAGACCGATCCACCCCTTTATCGGGCGATTTCTGAGCTTCGCAGTCCAAACCTCTTGATTGGTCACCGGATCGATCAGGGAGCCTCCTGATCGGTCACCAGACCGATCAGGTCATGACCAGATAGATCAGGCTTCGTCCTGATCGATCATAGTGAGGAACCCGCGACGTTGGATCGTTCTCCAGAACGATCTGCACAGTGATCCTGATCGGTCACCAGACCGATCAGGAGCAGGTCAGCAAGGGAACTCAACCTCACTGTGTGCTCCATGATCGGTCACCAGACTGATCAGGAGCCAAACAGTGGGTGAAACGCATACTCCCTGATCGGTCACCAGACCGATCAGTCATCGCTGGATCGGTCACCAGACCGATCCACGAAGGAGCACCTGCCAACTCCCTAATCGGTCACCAGACCGATCCAGGGGCTCCAACCTAACCCTCCATACTAGGGTTTCATCCAACCTAGCCCTCCAAGCTAGGACCTGACCCTCCAGGCCAGGGTTTTTCCACTAACTCTCCAGTTGGGACTTTTCACCTAACCCTCCAAGTTAGGACTTTTCACCTAGCCCTCCAAGCTAGGACTTTTCACCCAACCTTCCGAGTTAGAACTTTCCACACCTAGCCCTCCAAGCTAGGACCTGACCCTCCAAGCCAGGACTTTTTCACCTAACTCTCCAAGTTGGGGCTTTTCACCTAACCCTCCAAGTTAGGACTTTTCACCTAGCCCTCCAAGCTAGAACTTTTCACCCAACCCTTCCGAATTAGGACTTTTCAACACCTAACCCTCCAAGCTAGGATTTTCCATAACATGCCTAATCCCCGATCAGGACTTAACCATAATCATAATCATCAACCTAAACTAAAATCGATGTCAACACCAAAACAACAATCAGGGTCAGACTGCATCAACACATAAGTCAGTGATACATTGAACAAAGGAAGGGTTAGTCAAGAAAGGTATAACAAAGTGAATTAAAGTCCTAGCAATACTAGGCACGAAGTCCTGGTTCGAAGAATTGGGCGCTAAGTCCTGATCATGGATTGGGCACTAAGTCCTGGCCGAGGGCTGGGCACCTAAGACCTGACCGAGGGTTGGGCACTAAGACCTGGTTTGAGGAATTGAGCACAAAGTCATGGCCGAGGGTTGGGCCCCGAAGACCTGGTTCGGGGAATTAGGCACGAAGACATGGCCGAGGGTTGGGCACCGAAGTCCTGGACTTAGGGTTTGGGCACGAAGTCTTTGTAGGACCGGTGCCGTCGATAGAGGGGGGGTGAATATCGACCGTGAAAACCTTTCGCGGAAACCTCGTGGAAAACTCGTTCGTTCTAGACTTAGAATATTAGTAGCGCAGCGGAAAATAAATAGAACGAAAAACAAGACAGTGACACGACTGATTTTTACTTGGTTCCCGACCCCCCAGGGTCAGTACATCCAAGGCCTATGCACGGGAACGCCCGTCCACTATTGGTCTCCTTTCCGGACTTTCCGGAGGCGGAGAAACCTGACTTACAGTGTAAGATTTACAAGCAATAATATAGAAAAATTAAGTGTGTAATTAAATGAAATCAAACCAAACAAAAATCTGAAACTCGGCCGATCTGGACCTCCGAAGTGTCGCGCACCTCCTCCTGGAGCCTCCCGGTCGTAGTGCCTTGTTTCTAGCCCGTTGTCATCGGTCGGAATGATCAGAATCGCTCTGGAATGTTGTGTCTGAAGCTGAGGGGTCAAGGCCCCTTATAAAGGCCTCCTGGGGGCGCCCCGGACGCTGGGGGCGCCCCGGTTGACTCGGTCAACTCTTATCCTCGCGCCTACTTCGTTGCAGGTGATAAGATTTTTGACCAGGGGGCCCCGGACATCCCGGGTGCCCTCTGGAGCGCTTATCCTTTGCTTCTGGCTTCGAAACAGCGAAGCAGCCTTTTAGTACTACCTGGGGGCGCCCCCAGCACTGGGGGCGCCCTGGTCATGGGGGCGCCCCCCCTGCTGGGAGCGCCCTGGTGCATGGGGGCGCCCCCACTGCTGGGGGCGCCCTGGTTAGGGCTTTCAGCAAGCTTCTCTATTTTCCAAGCTTGGTACCTGCAAGATATACAACCACGAAACATAGATACATATAGTAGTGGTCTTAAGGACTTGGTTCGGACTTCGGATTTGCACGAAACCCTAGGTTGAACCGGCACGAGTTCCTATCCCCGAGAACTCGCCCTTCACTTACTCCTTTCAGGAGACGGTTGCCACCCAGTCCTTCGGATGGACTTTTGCTTAGCCTCCGATTACTCCGAATCTCGAGATGCCCAAACCTTGACCCGTCTCTACTCCTGTCCTTAGTCATCGCTCAGCTAAGTTGCTTAGTCCCTCGGACCAAGTCTTCATTTCCTAGCAGTCCTTTGCCAGGTGCCTAGCAACCCTTCGCTAGGTCTTTGTTACCAAGCGGTCCTTCGCCTGGTGCCTAGCAATCCTTCGCTAGGTCTTCTATGCCTAGTAGTCCTTCACTAGGTGCCTAGCAGCCCTTCGCTAGGTCTTCTATGCCTAGTAGTCCTTCACTAGGTGCCTAGCAGCCCTTCGCTAGGTCTTAGGGTTACGATACCTAGCAGCCCTTCGCTAGGTGCCCAGCAGCCCTTCGCTGGGACTTAGGGTTTCGATGCCTAGATCAACTAGGACTTTTCTTCAGCTAAGGTTACTTCTCTATTACTCCCCTTTGTCTATTTAGTGTATCACTGACTTAAGTATATTGTCAAACATTAAAATACTTCAAGAGGAACATCATTGATGCAACTTGCACCAACAATCTCCCCCTTTTTGATGTTTGACAATAACTTAAGTTAGATTGGTTTAAAGGGGCTAACTTACTGTCCTTGGGGTAAAAAATGAAAAAATGATATAAGTTTTAACACTACATTTTTGATCTTTGGGAAAAATATTTCTAACTTGAGCACACACCTCTCCCCCTTTGTCATACATCAAAAAACAAAAGAAAGTACTTGCACCAACATTGAAAACCTTTAGTTCTTTTGTGAAAATACTTAGTGCAAAATTTTGAAAGATATATTGCAATTTTTGAAAAAAAAATTGAAAAAGATGCTATGCGCTTCGAAAAGTATTAGTACTTTGAAAAATTATGTAATTTTTGAAAAATATAAGTACCAAAAAAATGCATTAAATTTTTGAATGATTAAGTATGTTTGGAAAGTGCATAACTTTTGAAAGAATGCTATTTTGGAAAATATAAATATTATGCATATTTTGCAAATACTAACTATTTTTGGCAAAGATGAGACTTTGAAAAATATAAGTAATTTTTGAAAAATATAAGTAATTTTTGAAACATCATATTTTACTTGACTAGGATTCTTTTCCAGTCTGACACAATCCTAGGAAACCTTGTTAACTACAAGGACAATTTCCTAAGTGTCCTGGAAATTTTTCAAACTCAAGTAAATATTAACAGGATTTTAAAAAAATGATAATACTTTTGAAAATATATGCTAGTGCAATTAGAAAAATGTGTGAACTTTTGAAGACTCGATATTTTACTTGACTTGGTTTATTTTCCAGTCTGACACTGTCCTGGGAAACCTTGTTGACTACAAGGACATTTTCCTAAGTGTCCTGGACATTCTCCAACCCAAGTAAACATTATTTCAAAAATAATTTCATAAGTCACACAAATTTTAACAAATAGAATAATAGTATTTGAAAGACTTAGATTTTGAAAAATATGAAAACATGTTATTAAAATAAGTCTTTTAATTTAACCTCCCCCTAAACTTGACTCAGTCCTGGGAAGCTTGTTGACCACAAGTACTCTTCCTCTGAGTCTTAAGGTTTGATTCAGATTAAGAAGAATTATTTAAGAAAAATGGATAATTAAAAACTTTTTATGAAATTCTTCTTTTGACTCTGACTCCCCCTAAATTTGACACGTCCCAGGAGTCCTTGAAGATCATAAAGTGGACCTTTCCTCTGTGTCTTTAGGGTTTATCAAGGTCAAAGAACCGATAATTTTGAAGCCACAATTTGGAAAGAAGATAATTTTGAAAACATATGTAATGCAAATTAAGGTGCAGTTTTCGAAAAATATATAATTTTTTTTAAAAAAAACAAAACACTCCCCCTGCATCCAACACCGTTTGACTCTATCTAAGTGCCTTAAGGAACTTTAGTGTTGTCCTAAGAGGCTTGTGTCTAATTGCGTGAGTCAAACAATTTTTGAAAAGATATAATTTTGAAAAACATATAATATGTATATTCAACCAGACAAGCATGAATTCCATAAAAACATTATTATGTTGAAGCACTATTTTGAAAATATATTTTTAGAAAAATATTCTAATGATTTTGAAAAACAATTTTGAAAAACATTTTTCAATTTATTAGTCCTTAACATCTCACCCATTTTAGATGTATCAATACAACAAGCATGATTGCCTTATAAGTGTATTGTGAGATGCTTGAATCATTTTTAATTTATTTTTCAATTCTAAGATTTAATTGAAGCTTGTGTTAGATTTGAATTTGACAAGAAGTAACTTGAATTTGAATTTCAAAAATTGGCTTCTAGGTCTTGGCGAGGCACTAGGCCTTCTTTGGCCGTAGCCTTATGGGATCATCCACCCTTTCCTTGACAAAGTCTTTTAATGAAATTTCATTTTCAAAATTATTCTTTGAAAAATTTCTGGTCTAACTAGTTTGGGTTTTGGATCGGTAGCTTCGGCTAGTTCCGTCAAATTGGCTTCCCTAACGTACTATCATCTCACCTCCACCCAATACTATGTTGTCAAGTTTCAATTATTCTTTTCCCTATAGCCGTTCTAATCTATGCATAAAATTTAAATATGAATGACATGTCATATATTTTAAAAGAATAGCAGATGCATGTCATGGCAATTATGCATGAGTCAAACAAGTCCAAGGCATTTTATTTAAGTTTCTAAAAATGTATCAAATTCCCGATTTGATACATGTCGTGTGAACCCGCGAATATGTCAACCCACTTTGACATATTTAGTGTTATTAATTTTAATTGTTACAGTTTGCGTAAAATTTTATTTTAGTTTGAGTTTAAGTTATTTAAGATTTGAAGTTGAGTTAATTGAAGTTTGAATTAACTTGATTAGCTTTATTTGAATCAAATTGATTCAATTGACTTAATTAAAATTTAATTTAATTTGAATTTAATTTAATTTAATTTGAATTTAATTTAATTTAATTTTATTTTATTTTAATTTAATTTGAATTTAATTTAATTTGATTTTAATTTGAATTTAATTTAATTTGAATTTAATTTAATTTAATTTAATTTAATTTAATTTAAATTTAATTTAATTTAATTAAAATTAAAATTTTAATTTAATTTAATTTAATTTAATTTGAATTTAATTTAATTAAAATTTAAATTTAATTTAAATTAATTTAATTTAAATTTAAATTTAATTTAAATTAATTTAATTTAAATTTAAATTAAATTTAATTTGAATTTAATTTGAATTTAATTTGGATTTAATTTGAGTTTAATTTGAATTTAATTTGGATTTAATTTAGTTTAATTTGGATTTAATTTGGATTTAATTTGGATTTAATTTGAATTAATTTGAATTAATTTGGATTTAATTTGGATTTAATTTGAATTAATTTGGATTTAATTTGAATTAATTTGGATTTAATTTGGATTTAATTTGAATTAATTCAAAATTAATTAGGATTAAATTAAGATTTAATTCGAGATTAAATTAGGATTAATTTGAAATTAATTAGGATTAAATTAAGATTTAATTCGAATTTAAGATTTAATTCGAATTATAATGATTAATTAATAATTGTGGGTTTGAATTCATCATTTTCATTATTTCAAAAATTTCTTCTTCATTTTTGTCTTTCTTTTCAAGTTTTTCTAATAATTTTGATTTATTTGAATTTTTGTAATTTTTATTGATTATGGCCTTTATCTTAAAAAATTCTATCTCCTCTTCAAGATTAAATTTTTCAATATCCTCACAGTAGGTGAAGTAAATTGGGCCACTAGTTAAAGTTTTATAATAATATTCAATATTATCTATGATTAAGTTATTATCCAGGAGAATTTTATATTCAAAATTATCCTTAGAATTATCCTCAAATATATTTTCATTATTAATCTTCAGATTATCTTTAAGATTTTCAGAATTAATTTCTGAATTAATCTTGAGATTTTCAAAATTAATTTCTGGATTAATCTTGAGATTTTCAGAGTTATCTTTATAATTTTTAGATTCGGATTCAAATTTATACAACAGATTTTCAAATTTGAATTTGTAATTATCTAAAGGATTTTCTGTCTTAGAATTATCCTTAAGATTTTTGAATTCAACTTTATCCTCAGGATTTTCAATTTTGAATTCTGTTTTATCCTTAGGATTTTCAATTTCGAGTTCGGGATTGATTTCAGATTTAGATCCAGAATTAATTGCATCATTATCTGTAGAATTATCAGAGTTTATTTTAGCAATTATTGAATTGGTATTAATGATTAAATGATTTATTTCTAACATTTTAGCCATATTCACATTATGTAACTGATTATTTAAAATATCTAATTGACTATGCAATAATTCTAACTTCTCAGGAAAATTATCTAAATTATTAAAAGACATAGCAGGAATTTGTAAAACTTTTGGAACATAAATTTTACGTACCTTTGCCGGACATTTGTTTTTGTAGTGTCCGAATTTTTCACACTTGAAGCATTGCACGTGATCCTTGTTTTTCCGGACTCCTGGCGCTGGTATCTCCTTTGCCGCCGGTGACGAACGATTCTTACGAGTAGGGCACTGATTTTTGTAGTGCCCTCTCTCCCTGCACGTGAAACAAATAATATGGAATTTAAAATTTGACATTAAAATTAAATTATACCTGATTCACCCCTGGGCTTCCCCTCAACTCCTGGCGTCTTTGCTCCGTCGGCGGTTAGTCCGGTGAAGAGCGGCTCGGCTCTGATACCAATTGTAGGACCGGTGCCGTCGATAGAGGGGGGTGAATATCGACCGTGAAAACCTTTCGCAGAAACCTCGTGGAAAACTCGTTCGTTCTAGACTTAGAATATTAGTAGCGCAGCGGAAAATAAATAGAACGAAAAACAAGACAGTGACACGGCGGATTTTTACTTGGTTTCCGACCCCCCAGGGTCAGTACATCCAAGGCCTATGCACGGGAACGCCCGTCCACTGTTGGTCTCCTTTCCGGACTTTCCGGAGGCGGAGAAACCCGACTTACAGTGTAAGATTTACAAGCAATAATATAGAAAAATTAAGTGCGTAATTAAATGAAATCAAACCAAACAAAAATCTGAAACTCGGCCGATCTGGACCTCCGAAGTGCCGCGCACCTCCTCCTGGAGCCTCCCGGTCGTAGTGCCTTGTTTCTAGCCCGTTGTCGTCGGTCTGAATAATCAAAATCGCTCTGGAATGTTGTGTCTGAAGCTGAGGGGTCGAGGCCCCTTATAAAGGCCTCCTAGGGGCGCCCCGGACGCTGGGGGCGCCCCGGTTGACTCGGTCAACTCTTATCCTCGCGCCTACTTCGTTGCAGGTGATAAGATTTTTGACCAGGGCGCCCCGGACATCCCGGGTGCCCTCTGGAGCGCTTATCCTTTGCTTCTGGCTTCGAAACAGCGAAGCAGCCTTTTAGTACTACATGGGGGCACCCCCAGCACTGGGGGCGCCCTGGTCATGGGGGCGCCCCCCCTGCTGGGGGCGCCCTGGTGCATGGGGGCGCCCCCACTGCTGGGGGCGCCCTGGTTAGGGCTTTCAGCAAGCTTCTCTATTTTCCAAGCTTGGTACCTGCAAGATATACAACCACGAAACATAGATACATATAGTAGTGGTTTTAAGGACTTGGTTCGGACTTCGGATTTGCACGAAACCCTAGGTCGAACCGGCACGAGTTCCTATCCCCGAAAACTCGCCCTTCACCTACTCCTTTCAGGAGACGGTTGCCACCCAGTCCTTCGGATGGACTTTTGCTTAGCCTCCGATTACTCCGGATCTCGAGACGCCCAAACCTTGACCCGTCTCTACTCCTGTCCTTAGTCATCGCTCAGCTAAGTTGCTTAGTCCCTCGGACCAAGTCTTCATTTCCTAGCAGTCCTTCGCCAGGTGCCTAGCAACCCTTCGCTAGGTCTTTGTTACCAAGCGGTCCTTCGCCTGGTGCCTAGCAATCCTTCGCTAGGTCTTCTATGCCTAGTAGTCCTTCACTAGGTGCCTAGCATCCCTTCGCTAGGTCTTCTATGCCTAGTAGTCCTTCACTAGGTGCCTAGCAGCCCTTCGCTAGGTCTTAGGGTTACGATACCTAGCAGCCCTTCGCTGGGACTTAGGGTTTCGATGCCTAGATCAACTAGGACTTTTCTTCAACTAAGGTTACTTCTCTATTACTCCCCTTTGTCTATTTAGTGTATCACTGACTTAAGTATATTGTCAAACATTAAAATACTTCAAGAGGAACATCATTGATGCAACTTGCACCAACAGTCTTGGTCCGAGGGATTGAGCAACTTAGCTGAGCGATGACTAAGGACAGAAGTAGAGACGGGTCGAGGATCGGACGTCTTGAGATTCGAGAGTATCGGAGGCTAAGCAAAAGTCCACCCGAATGGACTAGGTGGCAACCGTCTCCTGAAAGGAGTAGTTGAAAGGCGCGTTCCCGGGGGTGGGAACTTGCGTCGGTTCAACCTAGGGTTTCGTGGAAATCCTAAGTCAAAATCAATTCATTAAGACTAAGATTGTATGTATATTTGTCTTGTATTCATGTATCTTGCAGGTACCCAAAAGTGGAGACAAAGTAGGCAAAAGGTTGGAAAAAGGGGTCCCTAGGCACCCCCATCAATGGGGGCGCCCGAATGGAATCAGGCGCCCCCATCAATAGGGGCGCCTGAGTTCATGGAGGCGCCCTGGTCAAAGGGATTATCTGTTGTGACGAGTTTGGCGCGGAGATAAAGTTTGACCAAGCCCATTGGGGCACCCCGGTGATCACAGGCACCTCCATGAACCCTATAAAAGGGGCTTCGGCCCCAAGGCTCAGGACACAACTTCCAAGATCCATTCTGAGCTTTCTAACTGATGACAAAGCGCTAAAGACGAGGCTCTATGACCGGGAGGCTCCAGGAGGAAGTGTGCGGCACTTCGGAGGTCTAGATCGGCCGAGTCTTCGACCATTTTGTTTTGGTTTGCTTTTATTATTCTGCACTAAATTTCCTATATTTTTTATTGTAATTATTGCACTGTAAGACGGGTTTCTTCGCCTCCGGAAAGTCCGGAAAGGAGACCATTAGTGGACGGGTGTTCCCATACTTAGGCCTTGGATGTACTGACCCTGGGGGGTTGGGAACCAAGTAAATCCCGTGTGCAATCTGTCGTCTGTTTTGTTCTTTACTTTACTATTTAAAATTCCGCTGCTACTAATGCTCTGTTTAAGTACGAATCGAAAAGCTTACGATTTACCGCGAAGATTTTTAAAGGTCGATATTCACCCCCCCTCTATCGACGGCACCAGTCCTACACCATCTTCATCCTGCTCATACCAAAAATGGATCCATCAACTAAACCTGATGATCAGTCGACTAATCCGTCTGAAATCTTCTCACTCTGGCATAGTCTGACTAGTTTGGTTGACTGATCCACTCATTTAGTCGACCGAACCCTTGGTCAATTTTCTTTGATTGATCTGCATAAAATTGTTAGCACAACATAAATAATATATCAAGAGTTAACCTTGCAAAAATAGAGTTACCACAGAAACATATATGATATGCATGAATAAGCGATAGTAGGATCTGTCCCGATCTCAACTTAGATGTCTTTGTAGGTTTCTCTAGTTGAATCAGCACCTATGGCTATCCCATCGAGACATGACCTCACTGCACTCTCCTCTAGGAGCTTACATCAACTCACCTACCAAACATTGGGTGCCCCATACCTATTTGGACTTCACTGCTTGGCATCAGATCGGTCTGCCAGAGCTTCCACTCACTCGGTATCAGGTCCCCCAGACTTATAGACACTTCTTGTCGGATGTTAACCCATCTAGGATTCCTGCTTGGTTTCCACGATACTTCTGCTTAGCCGCAACTAGGGCTTTACTGAGGAAATCTTCCTACACACTTATTAATTTCATCAGATAACAACAAAACTTAACTTGATCCTTTGCTAACATCAAAACACAAGTTTAACTGTGGTGCACCTTGCACCAACAGTTCACTGGGTTGAACTATAAGAGGTGGCAGCAGAAGATTTTCTTCTACTTGACCACGCTCAATCTAGTTCAGTACTTGACGGAGGGCCCTCCCAAGCATGGTGAGGATGCTGATGTCCAGATCATTAGTACAATCGAGGCTTTGACTCATTTTGAGTTCCTATACTGAAACTACATCCTCAACTACCTTGCCAACTTACTATATGCTTTTTATAGCAAAAGAGAATGACTAAGGAGCTGTGGGAGTTCCTGGACAAAAAGTACAAGACGGTGGATGTGGGAGTCAAGAAGTTCATCGTGGGTCAATTCCTAGACTACAAGATGGTTAACTCCAAGACGGTGATTAACCAAATCCAGGAGCTTCAGGTGATTCTGCATGAGGTCCACCCGAAAGGTATAATTCTCAGTGAAATCTTCCAGGTGAGAGCAATCATTGACAAGTTGCCTCCCGGTTAAAAGTACTTCAAGAATTACCTGCAGCACAAGTGAATGCAAATGAACATGGAGGAACTCGTTGTTAGACTTTGCATCAAAGAAGACAACGAGGGTTCAGAGATAAAACTATTTTCTTAAACTACTATGAAAGTCAATGTGCTCGAGTACGGTTAAAACTCGAAACAGAAAAATTCCAAATCTTCCAAGATGAGGAGGCATAAGCAAGATGTTCTTTGGAAAGTGCTTCAACTGTGGTTGAGTTGGTGACAAATCTTTGGAATGTAAAAAATCGAAGAAGCAGGAGGCCAACCTAAATGAAAAATCAGAAATGGATGATCTCTGTGTCATGTTCTTCGAAATGAACCTGGTAGGTTCAAATCCGCGGCAATGGTGAATCGATATTGGTGCCACTAGATATGTATGCTGCAATAAGGAGCTGCTCCACAACATCGAAGAAGTCAATAGAGACAAACTGTTCATGGGGAATTCATCAACCTCGGACATCATAGGCCAAGGGTCTTACTCTGAACAATGTCTTGTATGTTCTTGAGATTCGAAAGAATCAAGTGTCCAGATCACTGTTAATAAGCATAACTTTCACATTGTTTTTGAGTCGGATAGAGTTGTACTGTCTAAGAAAGGAATATTTGTGGGAAAGAGCTATGTATCTTCCAATAGGGCTTTCAAGCTTAATGTAATGACTATTAGGTCTAAGATAAATAAAATTAAAAGCTCTTCTACTTATATATTTTAGATTTCATGTTGTGGCATGGTAAACTAAGACATATGAACTACGATGTGTTACATAAATTACTAAACATGTAAAACATACCAATATTCCACCTTGACCAAAACACAAGTATGAGATTTGTGTTGACTTGAAAATGACATGATCATCCTTTCAACATGTTGAAAGAAGCAACGAATCACTCGGTTTAATTCATACTGACGTGTGTGACCTAGAAGGTACACCGACATGTGGTGAAAATAAATATTTCATCACTTTTGTAGACGATAACATAAAATACTATTATGTATATCTTTTCAAAAGTAAAGATGAAGCTATAGAGAAATTCGTTCTTTATAAGAATGAGATTGAAAATCAACTTAATAAGAAGATTAAGGTGGTTCGAAGTGACCAAGGTAGTGAATATGTATCACCGCTCACAGAGTTGTGTATTGAATATGAGATCAGATACGAAACAATAACTTCTTATATTGCTCAACAAAATGGAGTTGCTGAGCTAAATAATCGAACTCCGAAGGAGATGATGAATGCTCTTCTATTGAGCTCTGGATTGCCAGAGTTCATGTGGGAGAAAGCTGTATTAACGGCTAATTACCTTTTAAATAAGGTGTCCCAGAAGAAAATAGACAAGAGCCCTTATGAGTTGTGGAATGGAAGATAATCATCCTATAAATATTTGTAAATGTGGGAGGCGTCTTGCCAAAGTCTTAGTGTCTAGTCCGAAAAGGATTAAGATAAGACTAAAAACTATTGGTTGTGTATTTATCGGATATGCATATAACAATAGTGTGTATTGATTTTTTGTGTATGAGTCACAAATACCAGATATATACAAGAACTCTATAATAGAATTGAGAAATACCTCGCTCTTCAAGCATGTGTTTTCGTATAAGACCAAAGAGGATGCTAGCTCTTCAAAACGGACATATAAAATACAAGAAAAAGAAGATGATGATGAACCAGTTAAGACTGAGCTCATACAAAGTAAGAGAGCTTGAGTGCAAACATTCTACGGAACAACTTTTATCACTTTCATATTGGAAAGTAAGCCCCAAAGTTACTCAGAAGCAGTAAGCTCTTCTAAGAGACCTTACTGGAAAGAGGCAATTGCAACTAAGATAGACTCAATCTTGCAAAATCACACTTGGAAACTTATGAATCTTCCTTTGGGAAGTAAATCATTAGGGTGCAAGTGGATATTCAAGAAGAAAATGATATCAGGTGACACAATTGATAAATATAAGGTTAAATTGGTAATTAAAGGTTATCGATAATGAGAAGATCTTGATTATTTTGATATGTATTTTCCAGTGTCGAGAATAACATCCATTATAGTGTTGTTGATTATTACTTCTCTATGAAAATTGAAAATACATCAGATAGATGTAAAAACAACCTTTCTAAACTGGGATTTAGAAGAAAAAATTTACATGGAGCAACCTGAAGGTTTTTCTGCATTAAATATAAAGTTTGCAGATTGGTGAAGTCGTTATATGGCTTGAAAGAAGCACTAAAGCAGTGACATGAGAAATTTAATAATGCCATGAAGAAATATGGATTCAAGATCAATGAATATGATAAATGTGTTTGTATGAAAGCCACAAAGAATGATTTTATCATCTTGTGTTTATATGTAAATGACATATGTATAATTGGTAGTAATGATAAAATAATCAAATCCACTAAAGACATGTTGAACTCAAGATTTGACATGAAAGACATGAGCCTAACTGATGTGATATTAGTAATCAAAATTTTTAGAACAATCGAAAGATTTGTTCTTAGTCAGTCCCACTATGCAAACAAGATTCTTGAAAAATTCACTAATGGTGATACTGCATTGGCATGAACGTTGATAGATACAAGCCAACATCTATTGAAGAATCAAGAGAAAGTATCTCTCAGATAGAGTTCTCTTACGTGATTGGAAGTCTAATGTACTTGATAAATTATATACGACTAGACTTAGCCTACGTAGTAAATAAACTGAGGAGATACATGAGTAATCCCGGTGTTGAGCATTGGAAAGAGATAACAAGAGTATTGAGGTATTTGAAGTATGTATACTCGTGGAAATAAACTACATTATATGAGATATCTTGCTGTGATCGAAGGATACAACGATGCAAATTGGATATTTGATATAAAAGACTTAAAGTCTACGAGTGAATGTGTATTCATGCTGAGAGGTTCAGTCATTTTATAGAAATCTTCTAAGCAAATTGTGATAACCTGATTCAAGATGAAGTCTGAGTTTGTAACTTTTGACAAATGTGGTGAAGAGGCTGAATGACTACGATAGTCAATTAGTAATCGCTCAAGCACAAAGCTATCTGTACAATGGTAAGTCTGGACATATATATCAGAGACACAATACTATTAGACAACTACTCTCAACAGGAGTTATCACAACAAGAAAAATTGGCTTTAACAATACCATAAAGATAATGATTTTTGGCTAAACCATTGTTAATTTTACAAAAGACAATAGTTTTTGACAAAAATCGTTGTCTATTAGCAAACACATAGTATCAAAGATAACGATTTTATACTATTCATTATCGTTCACAATGATTTTTTAATCTACAATGCATTTTATAATGGTTTTCCAAACTGTTGTATTTCATAAAGTTTTTTTTTGTCTTAAGAGTTGGGACAATAGTTAAATAAACTATTGTCAATGAGAAAATTTTCATAACGATTGAAATAATGATGCATAAACTCTTATCGTTATGATAATAAGAAAATGGTTTTAAACCATTGTATTTTTCTGTTCCAAAACTCACGCTAGCAATAGAGACACATATGCGACTTTCATTAATTATAGCAAAAAAATAAATGAATGAAAGATCTTAACCCTAAAAAACATACACCCGAAATTGCCTCCAAATCTTATAGCCATGAAACTGCCTCCAAATCTTATAGCCATTAAGAGCCCTGCCTTCTGCCAAGCACAAAACCCTTCTCTGCGCATCTCTCTTGCACTCTACTCTCCCTCTCCCTTGGTGGCTGCTAGACTATACCATTCCTCCTCAAGAAAACCACTCCTCCCCCTCCGCTCCGCCTTCCATCCTCCTTCGACAATCACCTATTCCACGATCCTGGACCCTTCAGAATCCCACCTCAAGCGCTTTCAATCCTTGACGCCCCTGCAGGCGAGGCGCCGCCGCCGCCCTTCGTTTGCGCCCCTCTTCATGCTCACCCATCCTTTCCTCATTGCTTCCTTTCGGGCCCCATCTATAGTCCTTCCTTGCGATCCACCGTCGAACTCGACGATGCACTTGTGAGGGACCCAGCACCGATGTGGGCTGACAGCGTGAAGAAGAAGAGGAAAAAGAAGATGAACAAGCATAAGTTGAGGAACCGGAGAAAGCTCCTCCGCCAGAAGACGTAGGAGGTCTGGTTAGGGTTCATATCTAGCTGAAGGTCGTTCTTTTCTTCTCTTCTGCGATTTTGACTTGGTTGGATGTGGTTGATTTATTGATTCCTTCATCACGTGTAATGATTCATGTTAATTTCTAATTTTGGTTCTACTATAATTCTTTTCCATGAGTTCATCATTTAAATTCTCCCGATTCAATTTTGATGGATGTCTGATTTGAGAGGTTGCTGTTTTGATGTCCTCAACCGTTTACTACCTAACATGAATTGACACTTTGATGCTAATTCATCTTCTTTTGTTAAGGTTGATATGCTTTACTATATCCCAACTTTTCAAACATGCCAGGACACAGCGACGGCTTCCATTTTAGTCAATTCGGCTGTTTTTTTTTTTACATCTCAATTTGTTCTTGTTTTTCATGTTGAGCAAAGTTTTAGGAAAATTCCATGTCACCTCCCTATGGTTACCTGCTTTCTCGAAATGTCCTAGTTCTGACATTTCCAAAATCGCCTGAGACTCTTAAAATTCATCATTTTACATTTTAGCCACAACTCTATTAACGTGGCAAAAGGTGTTTCGTTCGTCCCAGCGCCTCTGTCAATTTATTCCAGGGTCAACACGGAGAAGATAAATCACGGAAATTACTAATCCGGATGTTGGGATTAGTGCGTGGGGAGCACGGGCACACTGACTTTGTTAGGTTTTAACCTCCAAATCTTAAGATGACAATATTCACGTGTTAATCATCAGTTCATCCTGTGGGACGCCACAGCTCTATTAAGTTTGTTCATGGAATGACGATTTGATAGTTTTCAACTCCAACGAAATGAAACCACATATTTGTCTTGTCATCGTTCTAATTTTTAACTTATCCTGAGGCAAGGTTGTAAAAATCGCTAGGCGGTAGTCGGGCGGAGGACTACCGCCTAGCGCCTAGTCGGCATTAGGCGACACCACGGTGGGGTGCCGCCTAGCGCCTAGGCGGCCGCCTAGGCCGACTTTTACAACAATGTCCTGAGGGTGTTTTTGAGAAAGTAGACGAATGAAATACATTTTCCCATAAAGTTTTTCTCCCACCCATTTTTTTAATCTCTTGAGAGAGTTTTGCACCTCCCTTCTAGGTTAGAAAATTTATATGGATCTGATGTTAGATATGATTGTGGTGGCATCAACAATCCCTTGATATGATTTCCCCACTTAAATTGATTCATAAACAAGGAAAAAATGATGGCAGCCTAGTCTGATGCTCTTGCCTGAGTTTAGGGCTAACATGTAAATTGTATTATTATACCAATATTAGCCATGAAAGGTTAAGTAATCGCTTTAAGTACATCTCATCTCAAACTCATATGCATTCTTGTTTATACTTCTCCACAATTTTTCCTCGTCTATCTGTTGCTTCACTTGCTCCTCTTTCCTCTTTCATTTTTCTTAGTCTTCTTAACTATCAAGTTATCTGGTATTAGTTTATCTGGTATTAGTTTCATTGCGCCAATTCTGGTACTAGTTTCAGTGACACTGTGCTAGCTTGTAAACAAAGTTGCACTTCATGGTTATATAAAGATCTAAACACTGTCACTTTTGTGATTCATTCATATTTCCTATTTTGATACGATGATTATGGTTGGTGCATTGAAGTGGGTTGATGAGTTCATTCAAGATGCCCCTTATGCTATAACTGAAGAATTCATGAAAAAGTTGTTTACTGAATACAACAACAACCAAGTCTTATCCCACTAGATGTGGAAAAAGTTGTTTATTGAATACCAGATAGATTATATTATCCATGGGGATGATCCATATCTGTTTCCTGATGGTATTGATCAAGGTTTTGAGTTTCGTCCCGTGCCGGACGGCACGGGACGAAACTTACCGTTTCGCTGGAGATCCGAAACCGGCACCGAAGGGTTCGTGATTTCGTGCATGCATCACACGGCGATGGGCGGAGGGAATCGTTCAGAGCCGGAGGAAAAAACGCACGCCGGAGGAAGAAACCCACGCGCGTGCTGCTGGGGCGTCGCAAGACTCCTCCGGCGCTGCCGGAAGAGTCGCTGGACTCCTCTGGCGCCGGCGGAAGCTCCGGCGCCGGCGGAAGCTCCGCCAGACGACGCCTGAGTCGCCGGCCGCCTCCGCCTGCGTCGCCCGTGTTCGCCCGCGCTAGGGCTGGGGGGGGGAGGAATTGTTTTATAAACATTTCCTCCCAAAAATATTTATCTCAATAAAATATTTAAAATTAAATAAATTTTATTAATTAATTTTCTGAAAATTATTTTTAATGTTTCAAATATTATTTAAAAATTCTAAAAAAATTAAAAATCTAAAAAAAACCTTAAAAAATTCTAAAAAATTATATTTATATTTTGATATATTTTTTATTATTTTATATATTTACTATTTTATTATTTAATTAATATTATGATATTTTTATCATTTTAAATATATATTATTTAAATTAATAATTAATTAAATGAATAAATAAATAATTTATATAATTATTATATGTAAAGTAGTATTTTATGTTAATTTATATATCTATTATAGATAATATTTTTTATCTTAGAATAAATTTGAAATTTGGATGCATAAATATTACGATATTAAATTTTTTATTTTTAGCATTTTTGCTCCAGAACATATAAAGTTATGATATTAATAACTTAGTAAAGTTTAATTCGAGTTATTGATAGATTAATTTTTTTTAAAGAAAATTATATTTAATTTTTATAACGATATTAAGTTATTCAATAATTGAAAACTTATATAAAATTAATATATGATTTATTTTTAAATTATACACAATAAACATATTTATCTCATAATTATTATATATAAATAAAAAATTACCGAAACCGTACCGGCACGGCACGATATGATACCGAAACCGTATCGTTCCGGTATGGGACCGAAACCTCGGCACGGGTCGAGATTTTAAACCTTGGTACTGATGCATATGCCCTGGCCAAAAGGGTGGTCATTATAAACAAATTAAAAGAACTGAAGGAGTATCGAGCACCGATTTTGTTGGTACTGATCATGCCCTTTGTTTTATCATTTGCCTTTAATTTCTAGCCCTATTTTGTAATCTGAACAACATTTCTTTGAATGCATTTAGTCTGAAATAGATAGGCCATTCATCTTTTGCCAAATTAGTGGGATTAATACAGGAATTCTTGCTACAGTAGCTTGTTAAGTTTGATTTAGATTATTTAATAACAAGTGACAACATATTCAAGCACAATCTTGTTAGCAGAGCATAAAATATATTTTTTGATGCTCTCAATAAATTCATCATTAAAAGGTTTTCAGTTTGCTTATCAACATTCCTTAAATTTTCAAAGTCATATCATCCATAGTAGAAGTGCAGAAATTGATTTATGATTGTGAATCTGATTTGGTTCAGTTTTCAATATTTGCTATGTGATCGGTTTGCATTCAATTTCAAACATGTGACTGCCTGTTCATTTTATCATAATACATAACTTGCAGCATTAAGATCCATGTGGAAGATTTTTTGCCCCTAGGTAAAATGCTGTGTTGGCAACACAAATCTGCATTTTGTATTATGCAAATTTTTCACATTGGTTTATCACTGTCATTACCTTTTTATTTGTCTCCATCTTGGAATTTCTAGATCTATATAGTGGTCTAACTATATTTTTTTGGTTTCTTTTTTGACACAGCACTAAATTGAAATCATCAAATCACATAGAAAATTAACATGAAATTAATGAAATTAGGGTTAACTACCTCACACAGAGAAAAGAGAATACATGTATATTAAGCTAAAGAGATTAAAGCTAAATTTTTTTAATTAAACATTGAAATACATCGAAACAACAACTCTTTTATATATTCTAGATTCAATTTCAACCAAATTAGGAAAGAAATAGTTGAAATATTTACCCAGACCACTGTTTCATCTGAAGGAGGACCGGAACTAATTATAAAAACGATATGCTGAAATTTTCTTGTTTACCATGTTCTTTTGCTTCCATCTGCTTCTTGACAATAAAATTCATTAAAAACTGTTTGATTATCATGATATACAATGGAGATTCTATTTCTTTGCCATTTAGTAGATTCCTTGTTATGCATACATATTTTTGCTATTGATGCAGCAGCTAATTTGGGATTCTGGAGTTATAATCAGACAAACTTTATTGCTTTGGATATATGTTCATTGAAATGCCTTTTTAATCAGAAAGGTGTCTTGAAAATGTTTAGTAATGTAATTTAGTCTTGTCGACCAAGTTTTCTTCTATTCTGGCCAGGTAATTAAATCTTAAAAATCTGTACAAACCTGTTATGGTTTTTTTTTTTCAATTTATTAATAAGGTTAAGCTTAGGCTTGTAGGAACCTCTTAATGTAGGGTTTTTCGGGCCACGAAAACCGCTTTTTCGCGTCGCGGAAACCCCGAAAGCCCCAATAGCAAGGATCCGAGCGAAGAAAGCCATTTCAAAAATTACGAGTGCTCGTTTACATGCTTCAAAACCCGATCTACTCCTAGATCTAAAGAGGGATAAACATTTTACCTTTGATGCGTGCCCCGTATAATCCCGTTCGCTCCTTTTGGATGTCGAATCTCTAGGACGTCAAGTGCCGTCCCCTCTAGAAGTATCCACGCGAACAAAAGTAGATGGATGAAATCCTTTAGGTGTGCTAGCACCTTGTAGGATTCGGCCAAGAGGAGAAGAAGAAGAAGAACTCCAACAATTGGAGAGGAAGAAGAGAAGACACACCCTTAGAGGAAAAATGAAACAAAACCACATTTTGTTCTCCCATGGTGGCCGGCCACTTAATGGCCATTAATGGCCATTAAGTGGCCGGCCATAATGGCCACTAATGGCCATTAGGTGGCCTTCCTTAACCCCCTTTCAATTTGAATCAAATTCAAATGGGGGGAAACCAAGCCAAGTCATCACTTGGTCAAGTCAAGGTGAGGTGGCCTTTTGGTCAAGTCAAACTTACCTTTTATGGACTTTCCATATTTAGTCAAGTCAAACTTGACTCCATTTCTTCTCCCATGTCAAGTCTAACTTGAAGTGGAACCAAGTCAAGTCAAACTTGATTTGGATTTGGGTCAAGTCAAACTTGCCTTTTATGGACTTTCCATATTTAGTCAAGTCAAACTTGACTCCATTTCTTCTCCCATGTCAAGTCTAACTTGAAGTGGAACCAAGTCAAGTCAAACTTGATTTGGATTTGGGTCAAGTCAAACTTGCCTTTTATGGACTTTCCATATTTAGCCAAGTCAAACTTGACTTCAATTTTTCTCCATCTATTTGTTCTTTGCGTGTGACCCTATAGGTTCTTGTAACGTTGGCAATGCTTCTAACCTCTTAGAAACATAAGCAATGAGCGGTATCTAGCAACACATCATTGCTACCCAAGTTACAAGAATGTTGAGATTCAACATCACCAATGTGACTACTAATTATGACTTTCATAATATGTGACAATGTCCTTCTATCGTCGATATCTAGATTGATCTTATATGAAGCATAGACCGTGTCATCCTCCAATCAATCTATGTGTCTTGAACTCCAAGTAGACTCACTATAATCAAATAAGCTCAATATCTCATATTGCCTTATTTGGGCATGACCATGCACTTAGTGATCTCACTCTATCAAGACTATGATATCTCTCCCGTCATATAGGAGGGATAGATCCCATCTACATCACTCACATCCCTCCGCATAATTTGTTACATACCCAGTAATCGCCTTTATAGTCCACCCAGTTACGGGTGACGTTTGACGAAACCAAAGTACATAACTCCTTATGTAGGGAACTATTGTGACTTCAGGTCTAAGGACTAATAGTCATACTAATAGTCACATGAGAAAGTATATGACACTCATATAACGATCCATGATACTTTCTCATGGCGGGCCATTCAGTATACATTCTCTAATGTATACCCATGTGTCAACTTGATATCTCATATCCATGACTTGTGAGATCAAGTCATCATGTTGACCTACATGCTAGTCTCTATGCATTAACATTGTCCTTGAATGTTAATACTTGACTAGGAATAATTAAGAGTAGTGTTCTCTATATCATCTCACTATCGATTCAACTAATCGATTGATATAGATAAGAACCTTCTACTCAAGGACGTTATTATACTAAGTTATTTGGCACCAATACACATAAGTACAATAACCATAAGAAATGCCTTTATATATAAGAAATGTATATATAAGAATATGATACAATGAGTCCAAAAAGTAATCATCATATGATTGGCTCTAGGGCTCTCACTAACAATCTCCCACTAGCACTAGTGCCAATCGCTGTAGTATCTAATACCCAATGACCTAGTGTGACCATCATGCTTTATCTGTGCCAAAGCCTTGGTCAAGGGATCTGCGACGTTAGCCTCTGTGGGTACTCTGCAAATCTTCACATCTCCTCGATCGATGATCTCTCGAATGAGATGGAATCGCCGTAGTATGTGTTTGGTCCGCTGGTGTGAGCGAGGTTCCTTAGCCTGCGCAATAGCTCCATTGTTGTCACAATAGAGCTGTACTGGGTCGGCTATACTAGGAACCACTCCAAGCTCAGTAATGAACTTGCGGATCCAAACTGCCTCCTTTGCTGCCTCAGATGCAGCAATGTACTCAGCTTCTGTTGTAGAATCAGCAACTGTATCCTGCTTTGAACTCTTCCAGCTGACAGCGCCACCATTTAAGCAAAACACGAACCCTGACTGCGATCTGTAGTCATCCTGGTCAGTTTGGAAGCTAGCATCACTGTAACCCTTTACAGTTAGCTCCTCTTCACCTCCAAATATCAAGAAATATTCTTTAGTCCTTCTCAAGTACTTAAGAATATTCTTGACTGCTATCCAGTGACGTTCACCTGGATCTGACTGGTATCTGCTCGTCATGCTCAAAGCATACGAGACATCAGGACGAGTACATAACATGGCGTACATGATAGATCCTATGGCTGAGGCATAAGGGATCTTGCTCATGCGGTCTCTCTCCTCTCTAGAAGAGGGACCTTGAGTCTTCGAAAGACTCACGCCATGTGACATTGGCAGATTTCCCTTCTTGGAATTCTGCATGGCAAACCGTTGCAAAACGGTATCAATGTATGTACTCTGACTTAGGCCAAGCAATCTTTTAGATCTATCTCTATAGATCTTAATGCCTAGAATGCAGGCTGCTTCACCTAAGTCCTTCATTGCGAAACAAGTCCCCAACCAAGTCTTCATAGACTGTAGCGAAGGGATGTCGTTCCCAATGAGTAGTATGTCATCCACATACAAGACTAGGAAGACTACTGTGCTCCCACTAACCATCTTGTAGACACAAGGTTCATCTTCGTTCTTGATGAAACCAAACTGTTTGATCGCATCATCGAATCGAAGATTCCAGCTCCGAGAAGCTTGCTTTAGACCATAAATGGCCCTATGCAGCTTGCATACTCTGCCAGTATGCTGTGGATCTACAAAACCCTCAGGCTGTGTCATGTACACATCCTCGAGGAGGTTTCCATTCAGAAACGCTGTCTTGACATCCATCTGCCAGATCTCATAATCGTGGTAGGCTGCAATAGCAAGCATGATCCGAATAGACTTAAACATCGCTACTGGAGAAAAAGTTTCATCATAGTCAATACCATGAATTTGCTTGAAACTTTTAGCTACCAGTCTACCCTTATAGGTATGAGTAAGTCCATCCATGTTAGGCTTTCTCTTAAAGACCCATTTACACCCAATGGGTTTGACCCCTTCAGGTGGATCAACCAAGGTCCAAACTTGGTTAGTGTACATGGATTCCATTTCGGATCTCATGGCTTCCAGCCATGACTCAGAATCTGGGCTCATCACAGCTTCCTGATAGGTGGTAGGTTCATTCTCAATGATCATAACGTCATCATGGTCAGGCAAGAGAAATGAATATCTCTCAGGCTGACGACGTACCCTATCAGACCTGCGAAGAGGTAAGTCTACCTGAACAGGTTGTTGTTCCATAATTTCTTGTGTAACAATCTCATCCACAATTTCTTGTGGTTCCTGTTCAGTATCCATCAAGGGCTCAGTGCTATGGTCGTTGTCTTGAATTTCTTCAAGATCAAACGAACTCCCACTAGTCTTTCTAGAAACAAAATCCCTTTCTAGAAAGACCCCAGTCTTAGCAACAAACACTTTGTGTTGACTGGGAATGTAGAAGTAATATCCCTTAGTTTCCTTGGGATATCCCACGAAATAGCACTTATCAGATTTGGGTCCCAGTTTGTCTGAGACTTGACGTCGTACGTAAGCCTCACAACCCCAAACCCTCATGAAAGACAACTTGGGACTCCTCCCTGTCCATATCGTATATGGTGTCTTCATGACAGCCTTTGATGGAACACGGTTTAGTGTGAACGCTGCCGTGTCTAGAGCATATCCCCAAAAGGATATAGGAAGATCTGCGTGACTCATCATAGATCGTACCATATCTAATAAGGTACGATTCCTCCTTTCGGATACACCATTCCACTGTGGTGTTCCAGGGGGAGTGAGTTGGGATAGAATCGCAGACTCAGCTAGGTAGTCACGAAACTCATGGCTCAAGTATTCTCCACCTCGATCTGATCGAAGTATCTTAATACTCTTGCCAAGTTGGTTCTGTACTTCATTTCTGAATTCTTTGAACTTTTCAAAGGATTCAGACTTATGTGTCATCAAATACACATAGCCATATCTACTGAAGTCATCAGTAAATGTGATGAAGTACCTGTAACCACCTCTGGCAGCGACATTGAAAGGGCCACATACATCACTATGTATGAGTCCTAACAAGTCTGTCGCTCTTTCGCTATGTCCACTAAAGGGAGTCTTAGTCATCTTGCCTAAAAGGCATGACTCGCATGTCTCATATGATTCAATATCAAATGAGTCCAGCAAACCATCCTTATGGAGCTGGGACAAGCGACTCTCATTTATGTGGCCTAAGCGACAGTGCCAGAGATAGGTTGGGTTCAACTCATTTGATCTCAACCTCTTGGTATTCACGTTATAGATAGGGTTTTCTAAGTCTAGAATATAGAGGCCATTCATCAGATGTGCGCTACAATAGAACATATCCTTTAAATAAACAGAACAACATTTGTCCTTTATTATGAATGAAAAACCTTTGTTATCTAAACATGAAACTGAAATGATATTCTTTGTTAGTACAGGTACATAACAACAGTTATTCAATTCCAGTACAAGCCCAGAGGGTAGAGATAGAAAGTAAGTCCCTATAGCAACAGCAGCAACCCTTGCTCCATTGCCTACTCGTAGGTCCACCTCGCCCTTGGCCAATGCCCTGTTATTTCTCAGCGCTTGCACATTTGTACAAATGTGAGAAGCACACCCAGTATCTAATACCCATGATGTAGAAATAGAAAGGTTGACTTCTATAACATTTATACCTGAAGTAGAAGTCTCACTTCTCTTCTTCCTCAGATCTTCCAGGTATACCTTGCAGTTCCGCTTCCAATGCCCTGCCTGCCCTTGATATAATTGCTTAAGGTGGCCAATCATATCGTAAGCATTCATGTTCTCGTGTTGCTTCTGAAGCTCAGAGGACATGCAGCATAGCATTAGGCACGATACGTCTAACGCGTCGTCTTGATGCTTCTGTTGAGCATCTCTAACGCTACGGATGGCTGAGGGAAGTGGTGCTTCAGGAACTGCTTGCTCTAGAACGTACAGCTTACGTTCCTGTTTGAGGACTATCCTCAAGTTCCTGTACCAGTCCAGGAAATTAGCTCCAGTGAGCTTGTCCTTCTCAAGGACAGATCGCAGAGAGAGAGTGTTCGCGTTTGTCATGGTAATCTACAACATAAAATACAGAGAATAAATATCCACCATTGTATCATATTTATCATTTAACTAGGCCTTTAATTAAATGATGCTCCCACTGAATTATAGGGCTTTGGTAGAATCGAGTCATAGATGTGGTAAAACCACACTACCAACTAACTATAATTCTCGTAGGTCAAGATCCACATCATACTACGCCTTGAGTTAGCTTTGGCTAAATCGCCCAAGACTTAGTATGATCGGTAGGTACCAATTACCAATTACATCTCTATGCAACTCTTGTTTATAGGATCAAGAATTAACATTTATGAATAATCTTGAGTTAGCTTTGGCTAAATCGCCCAAGACTATTGATAAATGCGATCTTGTCCTACCTTTCCAACTATTGGAATATGCCTATAGTTAGGCTCGATCCAATTGAGCTAACTAGTTACTCAATCTAATTGAGCTCAATCTAACCCAAGCGTGATAGGCGGGACCAAGGTTGTCCCTCCGCATCCCACCAAGATTAAATGCATTGCTCTGCTTTGGCAGATTCAACAATCGCATATGATCATGGTAGTGATGGGTATCAAGGCTCGTTAGGCATATACGAGTTGATTTCGATTTAGATCTAATCTAATCGATGATGTGCATCGTATCAAGGCATTTATTAAATCTAATTTAACCTAAATGTGTACTAGGTGCACATCAAAATGTGGTTCCCACATTACATGTGCATCACATACACTCATGTATATTCTATACTAACATGCATCACATACATATAAGCAAAAATAAAATATACAAGAAAATTAAGTGTGATTTGTCATGGCCCTACTAAGATCTTCTCAAGCCAATGAGAAGATCTTTTGGTCAACCTAGGGTCTAGGCAGCAGCTTCTCCAAGCTCCTCCTTCCAGAACCCTATGTGTTGTCGGCTTGCTTCCCACGAGTCCGTCTTCTCCAGAATTGCCTTCATCTTTAATTTTGTACATTACAAAATTTATACTCGAGTTACATTCGAGTCTTAAACTAATTTTAACAGAAATAATTAAAAAAAAACCGACACGCAGGTCGCAATCACAATACAACACCCACAACACAAATAACGGCACGCAGGCCGTAATATGAATTACACACATATTTTAATCTAATTAAAATAGGGTTTTGGGCCATGATCATCACACTTCTGTACATAATTCAAAATTATGTAATTTTATAAATTTTATATAATTTTTCTACTGATTTTTAGAATTTTTCCGAGTCAACTCCGCGGCGGTCCCGGTAAGCGGGTTTCGGGCGTAATCGCGAGACAAGGCCCCTTGCGGGGTTAGGGGCAGCGCCCCTACTCGTGAAATAACCTTCACGAGTGTCTTCTTGCGATTATACAACGCTTTAACCCGCTGTACCAAAAACCATTTGGGCGAAACTTGCCGTTTCGGAGAAGTTTTTCTCGGTGGCAACGTCTACAAGTGCTTCGCACTCGTCGCTTTGCCTCTACGAGAAAAATTACTCAAAAATCCTAAAATTTAGAAAAATTACAGAAGCAAATATTTATCTAGATTTTGTATCTAATACAAAAAAAAAATAAAAACAAAACGAGCACAAGCTTTGCTCGTGGCTCTGATACCACTGTAGGGTTTTTCGGGCCACGAAAACCGCTTTTTCGCGTCGCAGAAACCCCGAAAGCCCCAATAGCAAGGATCCGAGCGAAGAAAGCCATTTCAAAAATTACGAGTGCTCGTTTACATGCTTCAAAACCCGATCTACTCCTAGATCTAAAGAGGGATAAACATTTTACCTTTGATGCGTGCCCCGTATAATCCCGTTCGCTCCTTTTGGATGTCGAATCTCTAGGACGTCAAGTGCCGTCCCTCTAGAAGTATCCACGCGAACAAAAGTAGATGGATGAAATCCTTTAGGTGTGCTAGCACCTTGTAGGATTCGGCCAAGAGGAGAAGAAGAAGAAGAACTCCAACAATTGGAGAGGAAGAAGAGAAGACACACCCTTAGAGGAAAAATGAAACAAAACCACATTTTGTTCTCCCATGGTGGCCGGCCACTTAATGGACATTAATGGCCATTAAGTGGCCGGCCATAATGGCCACTAATGGCCATTAGGTGGCCTTCCTTAACCCCCTTTCAATTTGAATTCAAATTCAAATGGGGGGAAACCAAGCCAAGTCATCACTTGGTCAAGTCAAGGTGAGGTGGCCTTTTGGTCAAGTCAAACTTACCTTTTGTGGAATTTCCATATTAACTTGACTTCAATTTTTCTCCATCTATTTGTTCTTTGCGTGTGACCCTATAGGTTCTTGTAACGTTGGCAATGCTTCTAACCTCTTAGAAACATAAGCAATGAGCGGTATCTAGCAACACATCATTGCTACCCAAGTTACAAGAATGTTGAGATTCAACATCACCAATGTGACTACTAATTATGACTTTCATAATATGTGACAATGTCCTTCTATCGTCGATATCTAGATTGATCTTATATGAAGCATAGACCGTGTCATCCTCCAATCAATCTATGTGTCTTGAACTCCAAGTAGACTCACTATAATCAAATAAGCTCAATATCTCATATTGCCTTATTTGGGCATGGCCATGCACTTAGTGATCTCACTCTATCAAGACTATGATATCTCTCCCGTCATATAGGAGGGATAGATCCCATCTACATCACTCACATCCCTCCGCATAATTTGTTACATACCCAGTAATCGCCTTTATAGTCCACCCAGTTACGGGTGACGTTTGACGAAACCAAAGTACATAACTCCTTATGTAGGGAACTATTGTGACTTCAGGTCTAAGGACTAATAGTCATACTAATAGTCACATGAGAAAGTATATGACACTCATATAACGATCCATGATACTTTCTCATGGCGGGCCATTCAGTATACATTCTCTAATGTATACCCATGTGTCAACTTGATATCTCATATCCATGACTTGTGAGATCAAGTCATCATGTTGACCTACATGCTAGTCTCTATGCATTAACATTGTCCTTGAATGTTAATACTTGACTAGGAATAATTAAGAGTAGTGTTCTCTATATCATCTCACTATCGATTCAACTAATCGATTGATATAGATAAGAACCTTCTACTCAAGGACGTTATTATACTAAGTTATTTGGCACCAATACACATAAGTACAATAACCATAAGAAATGCCTTTATATATAAGAAATGTATATACAAGAATATGATACAATGAGTCCAAAAAGTAATCATCATATGATTGGCTCTAGGGCTCTCACTAACACTTAAGTCTTATGTGATCATTACATAGAGTTTAATGGTAGTATAAGATCTTTGTTCCCTATACCAAATAGTCGGGATAGAATTGTTGCATGCCATTATGGGTTGTGTCTCCATGAAAATAATTTTCTTTGTAGATTAGTTCAAATTTGCAGTTCAATGTCTCCATGAGAATATTCTTCTTCCAGATAGGACCTATGTGCTAAGTGTTATGCTAACAACTTTCCATTAGGTGCTTATACTTTTAGAAAAAGTTGAAATAGAAATAGTAAAACATATATAATGGTAATCTTTTCGTTTGATGAAACTTTCATTTTTTGTGTTCAGTTTCAACTATTTACTGTACATAGTCTTCTAAGTTTATATACCTAAGCATGTTCATTGGTGATTTCAGGTGGTAAACTCTTTTCCTTTTTCAGTTAATTTTGCAATGGATGAAAGTCCTATTACAACTGTATCAAGTAATGTTCTAATACATAAATATTGAATCGTGTCATTTAATCGGTTATCTGTGCATGTCTTTGTTCCTCTATTAAAGTATTTGCTTTTGTAGTTTTAAGGATCGTGCCAATGAGATATTTTGTGAAATTGCATGATTATTTCCTAAATATTGAAGATAACATCTTGATAAATGCAATCTAGATACTCTTAATACAGAAAGGTAGTTATTATTTCCCTAATAAGCATCACTTTGTTTCGTGATGCTACTAGTATTATCTTATTAATTTAATTCTTTAGTTAACATCATTAATAATAGAACCATTTTTTTGTGAAGCTACACAAACATATTGAATGTATGATTTTGTGGTACTAATAGCAAAGGTAACTAAAATAGTGTTGGAATATCCTAGGTTACCATAGAATTTATTTAGAGAAAACATGTAAGTTTATTGATTGGAAATTGGAATTTGAGAGATTATTGCTAGCTATGTATGCAGCAAGTTCACTTGAGTTTATTTTATTATTTTGCAACTCAAATACATGATGCAGTTACAAGTGTATTGAGAGGAAAATACAGAACCTTTAAAGTGCTGAGAATGCAATGAATTAGAAGTAGAAAATGTGACCACAGGACACTCTGGTTATTTTTATTCTTATTTTTTCAAGCTATTGTAGATGATGTGCGCATCATACAATTATTTCAAATAAAAAAATCTATTTTACTGGTCTGTAATTTGTATTAGCGCTATTGATTGTTATGATTGTACAAATTAACCCTGGTAACAGGATCTTCTTTGGGAGTAGCTTTTGTTAGTCTTGACGAGCAACTTGGTGATGAAGTATTAGATATTCTATGATATGACCTGATATTTTTAGAAGGTGCATGTGGAATGTGGCACAGTGGCAAAAGCTTGTGTAGAACTTGGATGATGCGGAGTTTCTTCTTAAAGATGATCAGTTTAGTTCTCTTAAAGTTGTGTAGGCAGAAGTGCATTGATGGCTTTGCTTTTTATGGAAATAATCAATTGAACTAAAGTAGAAATATAATTGAAAACATAGGTTGCAATTTTTGTAAAAGAAGTATTTGCCTATGTATGATTTTATCGAAAATTATCTAAATTTAGCTATTTGTCTATATAATGGATACATATATTGGGTTAAGTCAATTGGTGTTTTTCTAGAACTGGCGGCCCTAGAACATGGTTTTTAGATTTTTAGATGTATCTATGATTTTTTACATCCATTTACACAATTGGTGTTTGTTGTTATGCATGAACAAATTTTTGAACTTTAGATATTATAATTATGTGCTAACCATATGATTTTGTTTAGGCAATTAGAGGACTTGGGCTTATTACAGAAATCATTGACCAATGTAAATTAGTCCTCAAATTTCATCACGGTGGAAAATATTCGTGGGGTCGGGCCGGTCACCCCAGGTTCGTCTGTTGTCTGGTCCAACATTTTTTTTTCAAATTTCCTTAAGGTACCAACAACACCTGGGTCAAAATTTTCAACTATTTGTTAAAATTTAGTTCTATTTTATCTCGGTTTCATAAGAATTTTTTTAAAAGAAAAATTAGAATTTGTATTTTTCTATTTTATAGTATAATGCACAGTTTAAAATTTTTGCGCCACTAGCATATAAATATGATGTTTGTGAAGCTATCTTTCTCTAGGAACAACTTAGTTTACCTTTGTTGCTAGTTTTATTGTTGTAGTTTGCTCTAGACCCATAAGCTTTGCTAGTATCGTAACGTGACCACAGTCTTGACAAGGGAATATATGGATCTTCGACCTGAAGGATGGTTTGATTATGCTGCAAAAAGAATTGCAAAGTTGTAAGAATAAGATGGATAGAAGATAAAAAAAAATATTCTGCATGTTTAGTGATATAATGAACTCTATAGGTAAACAAATTAATCAAAATAAGAGTTGAATGGGTGAGATTTAAAGGGAAATCAAAGTAAGCTTTACTCTAACCTAGTTAAAAGTAAGTTAAAAGGTTACTGATATAGTGTCAAGAATAGAATCGCATAACCAACCAGATACTCAGGGTTAGTTTGTTGGTAGTTCTTCAAATAGATTTGATAGGCTGTTAGGACTAGTAGAAAGGTAGGATATGAAGCAATTTATCAGTTTTTTCCCTTCATTTGTTAATTTTGTAATTTGTGACTAGATCTCCTGAATTTGGTTCATCTGAATATGCACTCTGTAATGCTAAATGGTGTAACCTAGAAAGAAATTTACTATTTAACTATAGCTCCAAATGATTTTAAGTTTTGTTAACAATTATAATCTGAATAGTGGGCACGTTAAGTTTATTACTTCTGTTGTAGTTGTATTCTACAATTATAATATGCTAATAATTAATGATTTTACAGCTTAAATCTTCCCTTCAACTTCACATTGATGGTATTAGTCCTATGGTGGTATGTCATTACTTGAAAAAAAAAAAATGATGAAACAGACAGCAGACAAATTGAATCTGGGGTGACCGGCTCGGCCCCACGGAAATTTTCTATCGGTCACCAGGGTAAATCGGGAAGCGCTCGCGGTGGCAATCTAGAAGCCCAGCGTCCCAGGGTTCGCGCCCCATTTGGAGGAAAAATTCCTGCAAAATGCGCCGTAGCTGGGGATCGAACCACGGATGCCTGGATTAACAACTAGTTACCTTACCGCTGCACCATAGCTCCGGGGGCAATATGTCATTACTTGAGCCTCTACATTACAGAAACGTTGTGAAACATTGATTGAACCTGACCAAATACACTATTAGTTGCCTAACATACATATATATACAATCAAAAATAAACACAAGGGCCCTCTGTCTATCTATGTTTGTTATTATTCATCCTTTTGTTTTGCTTTTGAGGGATAATAATGTATTCAATGTTTGGGGATGCAGGATATTACACTTGCAGCCATGGGACCTATCCAAACCCTTCCATATTATAACAGGTACCAAACGCTACACTTATTTGCTCCGCTACTAGCTACACTGTTTTTGATCTAATTCCTTCCTCTTAAATTTTCTTAAATGATTGAACATTTTCCTTTATCTCAGTTTTTTTATTTAACTTTTTGTTGAACCTTTTTATTAGTTGCCTTTTACTTACTATTTGTGAACTATTTGTTTTTCTTCTCTTTGATGGCAAATACAGAAGTTTTGAGGAGGGACCTCTTGCAATGTTTCCCCCGCACTAGCCATGACAACAAATTCATCGACTTCCATAGCCTTCAACATTGCTGCAACTCAAGACAATATTATTAATCTGCACATATGTTGCTAGCTAGAAATTGATACAAATATTATATATATGTTTGTTAGAACATTTAAAATGGGATAATATATATGTTCGTAGACAAATGGTTTATTATATATATATATATAATATGTTTGAGACAACGGGTTATTATTTTCTAGTGTGTGTTGAGAAATAATAACGGTTAAAATGGTTAAAATGATATATTTCAATACTAACGATAACTGTTTTAAATCGCTGTCAAAGCTCTAAAAAATTGTGATAAATCGATACGTTGAGAAAAAATGACGATAAAAGAAAACGGTTATAATCGATTATCTTTGCACTTGAAACATAATAGTTAAAAACCATTAAAAAAACTCAACAAAATCGTTGTAAATTGATGTATTGAGAAAGATGGGAAAGTTCAAAGGCAATGGTTAAAATTATTCTTTTTTAATTGAAATATAACGATTAAAAATTATTGTTATTTTAATGAAAAATTATTATTTTTTAATTTGAAATATAACAGTTCAACTTGATTTATAATGATGAAAAATTATTATAAATCAAATAAAAAAATAACAATTAAAAATCATTATTTTTATGGAATTCATGTGTCAATTAATAATAATTTTTGAGGTCATTAATTTGGTTTTATCCAAGGCGTGGCATTGAAAAATGAAAAGAAAAAAGAAATTGAAGATGAAAAAGATTGGACAAAAGTCAAAGGACGTTTTAGAGTATTCCATTTTTATTTATTATTGCCTTGTATAATTTTTTTCTCTTGAAATTACGTTTTATTTTTGCCGATATAATAATTACGATCTCACTGTTATCATTATATAGAGGCTAGAATTACGACGGCTGACCCCGACGAGTAGTTTTTTAGAAGGGTGGAGGGCCCGGTCAGGACCGATCTAGCATGATTCGGATCAGGAAGAGTTAAGCCAGGCCATCATCGGTTTCACGGGTCGGGCCTGAGGCTTGGCTAGAAGAGCGGAGGCTGAGGCAGATAAGGCCCCGGTTCGGGATCAAATTCACTCGGGGTCGGTCATCCGAGGTCGGGCGCTTGGGGTAGGTCATCCGAGGTCGGGCGCTTGGGGTAGGTCATCCGAGGTCGGGCGCTCGGGGTAGGTCAACCGAGGTCGGGCACTCGGGGTCGGGCACTCGGGACCGGGCACCCGAGGTCGGGCGCTCGGGGTAGGTCATCCGAGGTCGGGCGCTCGGGGTAGGTCACCCGAGGTCGGGCACTCGGGGTCGGTCACTCTAGGTCGGGCCCTCGGGATCGGTCACTCGAGGTCGGACCCTCACGGTCGGTCACCTGAGGTCGGGCACTTGGAGTCGGGCACCCGAAGTCGGGCACTCGGAGTCGGGCACCCGAAGTCGGGCACTCGGAGTCGGTCACCCGAAGTCGGACACTTGGGGTCGGTCACTCGAGGTCAGACCCTCGGGGTCGGTCACCCGAGGTCGGGCACTCGGAGTCGGTCACCCGAAGTCGGGCACATGGGATCGGTCACCCGAGGTCGGTCACTCAAGGTCAGGAGTCCCTAGCTGAAGGCCCTGGATTTGCTCCATGAGTGTAGGCTTCGGATCCCAGCTCACCCGACCAACTCAGCCTGAAAGTTATAGCTAGCCGACCGAATAATTGCAGCCCGCCTTTGTCAGCAATAATGTAGCAGATCTCTGACATAATCATCACCTGACAGAGCCGCCTGACAAAGCCGCCGAATGTTAAAAAGAATCAGAAGAGGCAGTTCAGACAGGGTGTCAGGCGGCTGTGGCAGTCTCACAAGGTCAACAAAGCTGCCACAGGTTCAGTCTGTCCACTGATCATTCCTTAATGAGACAGGACAGCTCTGACATAGCAGAGAGTTTCCCTTCCCCTATATAAACCCCCCTTTGGGCTCCAAAAAGGGGAGGGTTGCCAGTTGCAACCACCAACTCCACTTTGAGTACTCCATCTTGGTCCGACCCGAGTGAGTGGTATCTAACCCGTGATTAAGCCCGAGCTCGACCCCCCGTGCTACAGCAGACCGGGTCGTCTTGGTCAGACTGAGTCATCCGAGTGAGAACCGGTCTTCGCTTGTCGGCAGGATCAAATTTGGCGCCGTCTGTGGGAATCTGCCTGATCGAAAGACGAAGATGAGTGACTCCAACCGGGTGACCGTGATGCTCTCACAAGAAGACCTTAATCTGCTGGTGGAAGCCAAAGCTAGGAAGTTGGCGACAGTACAACAGGTAGCCGCCCGACCCACTTAGGCAGGCCCGACCGAGCCCACTGCCCGCGTGGGCACTGAAGGAGGAGTTCGCCAGGAAGACAACCCTCATTTCCACCGAGCACTATTTGGCCCGGCGGAAGGGGCAGGACAGTCTGATCCTCATGAAGCTTCTTCTAGTCAAGCTAGAGCCAACAAGGGGAAAGCTACCCTCAGTCAGGACCCGGCTGAGCGTACCGAGTTCCCCTTTTCCAGCCAAGTCTTGCAAGAACCGGTTCCCAAGCACTTCCGGCTCCTATCCATCCCCGAGTATGGAGGGGCTACAGACCCGGAAGAGCATCTGATGAAGTTTGAGAATGCTGCGCTACTGCATCAATATTCGGATGGTATCAAGTGCCGAGCCTTCCTGACCACCTTGGCGGGGCCAGCCCAACGATGGTTTGACAGACTGCCGAAGGGATCTGTAAAGGACTTTGCCGATTTCAAAAGATTGTTCCTCCAGCATTTTGCGAGCAGCAAGAGACACCATAAGACCAGCCTGAACCTCTTCACCTTGAAGCAGGTGAAAGATCGATGTGGGTGTGCAGAGGGGGGGTGAATGCACTTTCGCGGATCGTTTGATCTCTACACAAATGTTAGCGTAGCGGAAATAATATGCAAAGACAATAACAATGCTAACAAAAATTCTTTTACTTAATATCCACCCAGATGGGTGACTAATCCAAGGATCCGTCGGTGGATCAACCCCCGGATAACCTCCGGCTAGAACTCGCCGCTCCTTGTGGGTGGAGAAACCTCGCCACAGCACCAAGGACACTTCCTGAGTATACAAGACTACTAACTTGCCCTATCCAAGCAAGTTTCGTCAAGAAACAAGATAGGAAACGAGCCCCGTTAAATAGGGCTCGAATCTGAAACAGCCGCTACCAGTCGACTGCCCAAATGGCAGTCAACTGGTCCCACTCAGATTCGACCGTTACAGCATAACGTTCAAATTCTGGCCAGCTGTTCCAGTTTGCACCAGTCGACTGACCCAAGGGCAGTCGACTGGTCCGAGACCTAAGCCTAGGGTTTCTCTCCGAGTACAAATCTCTCCGCACTCAAACCCTCCCGGCTTAACCCCTGAGTACATGCACTCATACTCAGCCACTCTCAACCTAGTTGCCTTTTCACCAACAGTCTTGACTGTTACCTTCACGCCCTCTCCATCTTTGGCCCTCGTCCCTCGGATGCGCACGCAAGCCTCCAGCTTGCCTCCATGCCACCCTTCACGTATGCCTCGAAGTCTGCGTCCCTCGGCTCATCATCTTTGCTATCAATGGTCCCTCAGATGCGCACGTAAGCCTCCAGCTTACCTCCATGCCATCCTTCACCTGAAGACGTCAACCAGGTCCATGCGTACCTGTACACCTGCACACTCATGTACACATGTGAGAATAACACAAACCCTAACTTGACCATATTGCCCACACATCAAAATATCATGATCCTCCAGATCATCTCAGGGCCGATTGCCCCAACAATCTCCCCCTTTTTGATGTGTGACAATACGTTAAGTTAGGTAAACATATAGCAACAATGATAGCACAAGCAATTGAAATTCAAGCATAACACACAAGAGGCTACCTCCCCCTTAACTTATGTTTTCTCCCAAATTTCAGCCCTTATTGCTAATCCTAAGTTAGAGTTAAAGTTACAACCAAACCTAAGTTAAGTTTCAACCAAAACCTAACTTAACACTCAAGCTCTCCCCCTTTGACACCATCAAAAGATTGCCCCAAGCAACCCAATCCTAGGT
The DNA here is from genome assembly GCA_024364735.1 of Boesenbergia rotunda. Classification (NCBI taxonomy): domain Eukaryota; kingdom Viridiplantae; phylum Streptophyta; class Magnoliopsida; order Zingiberales; family Zingiberaceae; genus Boesenbergia; species Boesenbergia rotunda. The sequence continues at coordinate 437,000 of JAGFNQ010007541.1, forward strand.
GCCAGAAAGAACTTAACCAGATTTTGAAAAACCCCTTCAGAAATCACAGAAACCCATTCTGCCCATACTACCAGTCGACTGCCCTGACTGATACGACAGATTTCAGAATTTCAGTCGAAATTCAGAAATGAATAAAAAATTCCAAAAAATCTGGAAAACTGTGAAACTTTGCAAGCACGGTTGTTAAGGTATTCCCTACCCTAGAAAAATTATGGTTCATGAAAAACATCAACCGTGCTTGACTTTTGGTACAAACTCAAAAATTTCCAATTAAGGCCAACTTTGTATCAATCTAGAGTTCTAGTGATGGGATCCTATACTTGTCATTCTCTAGCACCTCTAGTTGATATTCAAAATGATTCCCAACTCATCAACCGTGCTTGACTTTTGGTACAAACTCAAAAATTTCCAATTAAGGCCAACTTTGTATCAATCTAGAGTTTTAGTGATGGGATCCTATACTTGTCATTCTCTAGCACCTCTAGTTGATATTCAAAATGATTCCTAACTCCCCCTTTTCAAATAAATGTATTGATTTTTACAAAACTCTTTATGGTTTAATGATCATCTTTTCTAATCATGACAATTTCTTGATTTTCAACCAAATCATACTAGATAGCAATCATTTGAGAATTGCAAACATATCATGAATATATAGATAACGAGTACAAAAGAAACCAACATGATTTGGCAAAAGATGAGATCTTAAAAAAAACAGAACACTATGAAAATAAGACACACTCTGAATATGATAGCGTAAAAGGTGCATAATACATAAAGTCAGTCAGCAAATAAACATCACGCTAGTACCATGGGCCAACAGGCCGGAAGTCATTTAGAGAAGTACAATCATCGAAATGAGGAGTGTTTGAGAGGTATAATAAAGTAATCATCACAAGACACTCTCAACACTATAACCCAAAACTGCATCAGCTGATCAGAAATACATGTGGTCATCACCATCTGGAGGAGGAGGAGGAGGAGCAGGAGGACCCTGATATGATAAGTCTCATCGCTGCAGCATCTCGTACATGGTATCCTGCCTGGTCATAAACCCCTGGCAAAACTCTGTCAGACCATGTACCTCCCTCTGAGTAGCTGCCTGGTCCTGCTGAAGACTCTGGACGCCCTCCTGAATAGTATGAACATCCTCCTGGAGTCGGGTAAACTCTGCTCGTGTGATAGGCTCAGCGGGCTCCTCACCTACATCAGCAGCTTCCTAGCGCTCCCTCCAAACGAATACCCCCTGCCTAGACTCAATGCCTGCCAAAGATAATTGGCGGGTGCCAATCTGATCATAGTCTTTGGACAGGTGTCTAACCTGACCACTAGTGACCCGAATGCCAAAACGCAGTTGGAAGAACTCAGTTAACATATGACAAAAAGGCATATAAATCTTCCCATTCACACTCTGGGATAGGTGACAGATGGAGGCAAACACATGCAAGGACACATCTATATCCAGTCGTCTCTCAAGCGCATACATCATCACTAAGTGAGGCTACCTAATCCTCGCCCTCCCCTTAGTGACGATGGGTAGGAGACATTCTACCACAATCTTGTAAAGCACATGACTGGGTGGACTCATGGGTTTTGCGTCAAAAGTACATTCAGATTCATGTATATGTCTCCTGAAGTAGTGGACATGAATCTGATCAATAGTGACACCTTGGAATTCAAGTGGTTCAACAATGTTTGGAAAGTAGGTATTGGCGTTGTTCGAGGCCCGACATTCTAGGAAACTGGCTAAAAGCATGGGTGTGAAAGGAATGGTGACACCCGCTACCCTTGACTCATAAACTCTATTGTCTAGATCAAGACAAGTCAAATTTACAAAGAACTCTTTGCACAGATCAAGATTAACATCATGTTGGCAATAGACAAGTTGTTCTATGCCGAAATGAGTAATCATCTCAATAATGTGAGGCCCCTTCTCCTCAAAGTATCCTTTATTGAGGTATCGACAGGGTAGTTGAACAAATTCGTTCTCCTCGAATTGCTTTTTGCATTCCAAACTTCTAAACTTAGACTCTTCTGAGCCTTGGGGACCTGGTCGAGATGACCCCTCACCCCTTGATCGTTTAGACACAACCCTAACACACTAAACACATGTATGCATACCAAAGTGACCCCCCCCCCAAATCAGAAGATAGCAATGGAAACACAAAAATCATCATATTAGTGTCAATACGAAGCCTAAATGGAGAAGTAAACCTTAAACATCATACCTTTTCGCCCTTTGCATTTTGAGATTTGGAAATCGCGTTGGTTGACTTGAAGAGGAGTTTTTTTTACTAACCCTAGAGGTAGATCAGAGTTAGGGAAGGCCTTAGGGAAGAGTTTTAGAGCTTAGGAGGAGCTTAGGACACAAGGGGAGTTGAAAGGAGGTGAAAATCGCCGGGAGAAATGAGCCAAAACCCTAGATTTTGCTTTCCCGACGCGCTCTCTCTTTTTATAGAACCCGCGACCCAGTCGACTGCCCCTGAGGCAGTTGACTGGGCAACAGTGTAATTACATTCTGTGAGGTTTGCCAGTCGACTGGCTTCAAGCCAGTCGATTGGTATTTGATGTTCTGGTTTTCAGTTTCTCAGTCCGAATTTCAGAAATATCTAGCTAATTCCACAAATTCCCAAAAATTCTGAAATCTCGTGGGGATATTTGTGGATCCTATATTTACTTGGAAAAAATATAATTTTAGTCAATGTTATTCCAAATCCCAAGTTTGGTACAATCTCCGAGTTTCACAAGAAAGTATCATAAAACTCTTCCCAAAAGTCCTATTTTGGACCTCACCTCGATGCTACTCCCCATAATCATTCATAGTCCATTCATAGCATCAAATTATATGGTATTTAGGCATTAAACTTAATTTGTCTGATTTAAAAACCCTAATTTCACCTTTTTCTTTATAATCCTCCCTTAAGTGTGCCAACTCTCTAGGATTAAGACTACCCTTAGCCTTTTAAACCTCTTAGCACACCTTATAGTTCTTTTTCATTCTCCTAGAAGTAAACCACCTGAGATCCATTGACCATGGAACTCGTCTTGACTCCCAGAGCTTCTATCCCTAATTACCTCCCTATGTAACTTCTTTACAAAAGCAAGACCACACCGGTGCTCTTCCGGTGCTTCTTGACTTTCCACCATTACTCTCTTAATCCGATAGACCTTTTCTTTGGTCACTTTCTTTTCTTTCTCTTTAAATGGCTTTTTCTTGCTATTTTTGCCTTTTTCTCTACCATAGTTATAGGGCATCCTTGAATATGATACTTTATCATCATTAGCCCTCCTAGAATGGTATCCTAGACCTGATCTATCATTTCTAAGAGATTGATCATCTTGTATTCCTCTTGATTCCTTGGATCTCCTAATGAGTTTATCTAGGTTCTTTTCCAATTTATCAAGTTTGGCTTTTAGAGCTTGATTTTCCTTGTCCAAATTCCTGACTTTAGGACCACTAGATCTAATTTTATCATCTCTAGGATTACCTATTTTTCTAACCATATTTCCCTTTTTCTTAGGATTTATCCTTTGATCCTTAGTCCTAGGAACCTTAGATTTATCATGTATCGCAAAGTTTTTGGTGTTTTGGTATCCAAAATTGTTTCTACTCCTATCATGGTATTTAAAACCGAAACCATACATGGGCAAGCAAGTGTTATCAATTCTATCATTCATACAATCATGTTGAATATTCATTGAAAGTTTTGAAGCATAAGTAGAATTAGAGGTTACCTCCCTTACCCTTGGAGCTTCCCCTTGACGAATGCTCCTCTTCCTTTGCTCTTTCTCCCATTTCCTAAGGTGCTCCATCTTCTTGAGCTCTCCACTTCTTGGACATTGTGTATAATAATGCCCGAGCTCTCCGCATGTGAAGCACTGAATCTATTTTCTTTTGTCTTGTACTTCCTCCTTCCCACACCCCACATTAGATTTGATTTGAATGGACTTGGGTTTAGGAATTACCTCCTTTTTACCTAGTGGACACTTATTCTTGTAGTGCCCCTTTTTGTTGCAACCAAAGCATACGATATGCTCTTTTGACTTAGCTTTGGTGGAGGTGGGAGTCGTTTCTTGTACTTGTGAGAATGAGGGTCTCTTCTCCCCCTCAACCCTTGATACTAATTCTTCCTCTTCTCCTCTTGATGAGGTGGATGATTCCTCATTTTGGTCTTCTTGGACCATTGAACTTTCTTCTTTGGATATTTCGACTACTCGAGCTTGTGAGAGGTTCTTGTGAAGTTCTTCCAACTTATTCCACAATTCGCATGCATTTGAATATTTCCCTACATCACTCAAAACATGTTTAGGCAATATATTGATCAAAATATTTATTACCTTCTCATTAGCCCTAGCTTGCTCTTGTTGTTCACTTATCCAATATCTAGGGCGAAGCTTTTTGCCGTGCTTGTCTTTGGGGATTTCGAATGGGTCTTCAATGGTCATCCTACACTCCCAATCCATCCCGAGCCACGTTTTCATTCTATCTCTCCAATAGTCAAAGTTCTCATGCTCGTATGATGGTGGTGAGTTGATATCGTCACCCAATTTGTCTTCCATGACCCCCTTTTCCTCTAGCGAGTGCTCCCTCGGCGGTTAGTCTGATCAAGAGCGAACCTTGCTCTGATACCAACTGAAAGATCGATGTGGGCATGCAGAGGGGGGGGTGAATGCACTTTCGCGGATCGTTTGATCTCTACACAAATGTTAGCGCAGCGGAAATAATATGCAAAGACAATAACAATGCTAACAAAAATTCTTTTACTTGGTATCCACCCAGATGGGTGACTAATCCAAGGATCCGTCGGTGGATCAACCCCCGAATAACCTCCGGCTAGAACTCGCCGCTCCTTGTGGGTGGAGAAATCTCACCACAGCACCAAGGACACTTCCTGAGTATACAAGACTACTAACTTGCCCTATCCAAGCAAGTTTCGTCAAGAAACAAGGTAGGAAACGAGCCCCGTTAAATAGGGCTCGAATCTGAAATAGCCACTACCAGTTGACTGCCCAAATGGCAGTCCACTGGTCCCACTCAGATTCGACCGTTACAGCATAACGTTCAAATTCTGGCCAGCTGTTCCAGTTGGCACCAGTTGACTGACCCAAGGGCAGTCGACTGGTCCGAGACCTAAGCCTAGGGTTTCTCTCCCAGTACAAATCTCTCCGCACTCAAACCATCCCGGCTTAACCCCTGAGTACATGCACTCATACTCAGCCACTCTCAACCTAGTTGACTCTTCACCAGCAGTCTTGACTGTTACCTTCACGCCCTCTCCATCTTTGGCCCTCGTCCCTCGGATGCGCACGCAAGCCTCCAGCTTGCCTCCATGCCACCCTTCACGTACGCCTCGAAGTCTGCGTCCCTCGGCTCATCATCTCTGCTATCAATGGTCCCTCAGATGCGCACGTAAGCCTCCAGCTTACCTCCATGCCATCCTTCACCTGAAGACGTCAACCAGGTCCATGCGTACCTGTACACCTACACACTCATGTACACATGTGAGAATAACACAAACCCTATCTTGACCATATTGCCCACACATCAAAATATCATGATCCTCCAGATCATCTCAGGGCCGATTGCCCCAACAGCAGGGTCCCAAGGAGGCTTTGAAGGCGTACATCAGAAGATTCAATCAGGTAGCATTGGATGTACCTACCGCCACTTCCGAGGTGCTGATCAGTGCCTTTGCCCAAGGCCTACAAGAATGTGAATTCTTCCGGTCACTGATCTGAAAGCCTCCTGGGCAAAGCTACCAAGTATGTGGATGTGGAAGAAGCGCAAGCTGCCAGACGGCCGGAAACCAGACCTACACCCGAGGACTCCTCAGCATCATCAGAGAACTATGCCTCCTGGAGGACCTCTCAGAAGTCCCCGAGCCATGGGACACAGGCAGGGAGTCGAGCGGGGCATAGTAGTTCAGCAGGTGGCTCAGGGTTGCCTCCCCGCCAGATGGCAACCCTACTGCTCTTTCCATGACAGCCACACCCACGACCTTCAGGACTGCTGGCAGGCTGACCGGGGTCGAGGTCGCACCGACCGAGGGGGCCCGAGAGGAGTCCATCAGGGGGTGGCCGCGGTCGAGGAAGAGCATCGCCGAATCAGTCAGAGCCCAATGTCCGACCGACCGCCCCTGCAGCTAGATAATTATTCCCGACCCTTGGCTCTCCCGGGCAAGGGAACGCAAGTGAGGAACAAGCTAATCAACAGAACGCCGTGCATGGGTCCATCAACGTGATTTCTGGTGGCCCCACTTATGGAGACTCTAACCGAGCTCGGATGTCTCAGGTCAGACGTCTGGATATCTATCAGATGGGTAGCAGTTCAGTGCAAGGGCCACAAATTAGTTTTGGCCCCTCAGACCTGCAAGGAGTGGAAGTGCCTCACGATGATGCCCTGGTCATCACGGTAGTTATAGCAAATTATCAAGTCCACAGGACCATTGTAGACACAGGGAGTTCAGTAAACATTTTGTACTTGAAAGCATTTGAGCAGTTGTAGATTGAGATCACTGAGTTGCAGCCTGTGGCCACACCTTTGTTCGGATTCACAGGGAATGAAGTCCAGCCCCTTGGCCAAATCAAATTGGCCATCTCACTTGGAGAGGAGCCCCTGAGAAGGACTAGGTGGTCAACCTTCCTAGTTGTGGATGCACCTTCAGCTTACAATGCTATCCTGGGCAGACCATCATTGAATGAATTCTGAGCTGCGGCGTCAACCTTCTATCTAAAGGTTAAATTTCCGGTAGAAGACCAAGTTGGCGAAGCTAGAGAGGATCAGAAGGTAGCACGTCGGTGCTATGTTGATGACGTCCGAGTGGAGGTGAGGAAGACCTTCCGAGCTCCTCCTGCCAGTTGTAATATGGTGCAGTCCTCTCCCTGGGCTAAATTGATAGAGGAGAAGGAAGAAGTCCAGCTCCTACCCGATCGAGAAGAGACTAAGGTGAGAATAGCTCCTGGACTGTGACCCGACCTCAAACAGCAGTTGGTAGAGTGTCTGACCGAGAATCAAGATATATTTGCCTGGTCCCAACGAGATTTGAACGGGGTCAGACCCGAGGTCATGGAACACAAGCTGCATGTTTACCCTGATGCCCGACCGGTGAAGCAAAGGAAGAGAGACTTTAGCCTTGATCAGAACAAAATCATCCAGGCAGAAGTAGAAAGGCTGCTAGAGGCAGGACATATCCGAGAGGTGCAATTCCCTGCTTAGCTGGCCAATGTAGTGCTGGTCTCCAAGCCAGGAGGCAAGTGGAGAGTCTGCATAGACTTCAGAGACCTCAATAAGGCTTGCCCTAAGGATTGCTATCCGCTCCCCCGAATCGATCAGATGGTAGACTCCACTGCAGGGAGTGAGCTCATTTGCATGCTAGATGCTTATCAAGGGTACCATCAAGTGCCGCTGTCCCCAGGTGATCAAGAAAAGGTTAGCTTTGTCACAGCTAAGGGCACCTACTGTTACACAGTCATGACCTTTGGGCTCAAGAATGCAGGGGCAACATACTAAAGGCTGATGAACAAGGTGTTTAAAGAGCAGCTCGGGAGGAATGTGGAAGTGTATGTGGATGATATTCTTATCAAATCCCTACGGGATGCCGATCTGATAGCGGACGTGAGGGAAACTTGCTGCACTCTCAGAAGGTATGGCTTGAAGCTCAATCCAGCTAAGTGCCTATTTGGAGCTAAGAGTGGAAAATTTCTCGACTATATCCTGACTGAACGAGGAATATAAGCTAATCCGGGCAAGGTAAAAGCTCTGCTAGACATGCCTCCACTTAGGAACTTGAAGGAAGTTCAGCGTTTGACGGGAAGGATCACGGCCCTCTCCCGATTCATCTCTCGGTCGGCTGATAAGAGTCTGCCCTTCTTCAAGATTTTGCGCAAGGCCACCAAGTTCCGGTGGGATGCTGAGTGTGACTAGGCTTTTGAAGAACTAAAGACTTACTTGGTCAGCCTGTCGGTGCTAGCTAAACCTGAAGAGGGAGAGCCATTGTATGTTTATCTGTCAGCTACTGAGGGAGCTGTGAGCGCTGTACTTGTAACCCAAAAGGAGACCGAGCAATGGCTTGTCTACTTCTTTGGGCATTTACTTAAGAAAGCCGAGTGTAGGTATACTATACTCGAGAAATTGGCCTACGTTCTTGTATTGATGGCTCGGCGCCTGCGCCCTTATTTCTTGGCTCATCCGATCCGAGTGTTGACTAACAGCACGCTCGGGAAGGTGCTGGTTAATCCCGAAGTCTCAGGTCGGATGGTTAAGTGGACAACAGAATTGAGTGAGTATGATATTCAATACCAACCTCGGACTACAATCAAAGCTCAAGCGTTGGCCGACTTTCTCAGTGAGCTTCACATCGAAAGAGAAGAAGAGACTTGGAAGGTGTATGTAGATAGCTCGGCCACTCAGGAGGGGAGTGGCATCGGAGTCCTATTAGTGTCTCCTAAGGGAGACCAGCTTCACCTGGCCGTACGGCTGGAGTACCGGGCCACCAATAATCAGGCAGAATATGAAGCTCTCCTGGCCGGCCTACAGGCCACCAAACATGTAGGGGCCACTCGGGTCATATTACACTCAGACTCTCAGTTGGTGACTCGGCAAGTGTCAAGTCAATTCGAAGTAAATGATGAGAAATTACAAGCTTACATGGATGCCTACAAGCAGTTGCAGGCAGAGTTTCAAGAAGTTCAGGTCCTACAGATCCCCCGAGGAAACAATTTCAAAGTGGATGAGTTGGCTAGGCTGGCCAGTGCTATTCATCCATGGGTCTTCACTCGGCCTTCACCTCAAGTCATGCTGGTAGCCCAGATTGAGAGGGAAACTGAAATAGAAGTACAAGGGGACTGGAGGGCTCCATTCATAGCCTACCTACGAGAGGGAACTCTCCTGGACAGTCCTGAGCAGGCAAGGATATTGAAGATAAGAGCGGCCCGGTTTATCCGTGGGGTCGATCCTGACGGCCCGGGAGAGCCAGTAGGTGGTCTTCAGGTATCTGGTAATATATGCGTAAGGTTTCTAGGTGGCCTAGGGTTAATGAAGAACGAGTGGTCAAGTACCACGGTTCGGGTGGAGGCGATGACTCGGCCATCTGGGGGAGGTCGAGAAAGACAAAGAAAAGACTCGACAGAGGAAAGGAATACCTAAGGACGAGGTTCGCGGGAAACACTGGTCGCCGGAGCTCAAGGAGGTCGGGCGGCGAAGATCGAACGAGAGCAGGAGGAAAAGCAGAAGTCAAAGTAAAAAAGGGTGAAATGAGGGGTTGAACCTATTTATATTGCGGGCAAAGCGAGGAGAACCGTTGGATGAAGAAGAGGAAAGAGGCGGGCTCGAATCCTGGCGGTCCACTCCCTGCCATTCCTTAGGTCTCGAAGCTTCGGTTGGATGCCGCACGAGCCATGCCGATGACGCCTCGGTGCCAGAGGCTCCCAGTCGGCAGATGACACGTGGTCTCGTATTAATGAGCGATTTGATGGAAGATCCGGCATTTAAAGAGGAAGATTAGGGGTACGAAGTGACGCATGGGAAGGCGGAAAGGAGGTTTGATCGACCGAGCCGGGAGCCTAGTCAGTCGGACTAAGCGCCTCCTTCGACTAGACTTGAATGGGAGGCTTGTGATCCGGGCGAGCGATTTTTTAGATAGGGTGGAGGGCCCGGTCGGGGGCGATCTAGCATGATCAGGATCAGGGAGAGTTAAGCCAGGTCGTCCTCGATTTCACGAGTCGGGCCTGAGGCTTGGCTAGAAGAGCGGAGGCTGAGGCAGATAAGGCCCCGGTTCAGGATCAAATTCACTCGGGGTCAGTCACCCGAGGTCGGGCGCTCGGGGTAGGTCATCCGAGGTCGGGCGCTCGGGGTAGGTCATCCGAGGTCGGGCGCTCGGGGTAGGTCATCCGAGGTCGGGCGCTCGGGGTAGGTCACCCGAGCTCGGGTACTCGGGGTCGGGCACTCGGGGTCGGTCACTCGAGGTCGGGCCCTCGGGATCGGTCACTTGAGGTCGGGCCCTCGGGGTCGGTCACCCAAGGTCGGACACTCAGAGTCGGTCACCCGAGGTCGGGCACTCGTAGTCGGTCACCCGAGGTCGGGCACTCGGAGTCGGTCACCCGAAGTCGGGCACTTGGGGTCGGTCACTCGAGGTCGAGCCCTCAGGGTCAGGCACCCGAGGTCGGGCACTCGGAGTCGGTCACTCGAAGTCGGACACTTGGGATCGGTCACCCGAGGTTAGCCACTCAAGGTCAGGAGTCCCTAGCTGAAGGCCCTGGATTTGCTCCATGAGTGTAGGCTTCGGATCCCAGCTCACCCAACCAACTCAGCATGAAAGCTATAGCTAGCCGACCGAATAATTGCAGCCCACCTCTGTCAGTAATAATGTAGCAGATCTCTGACATAATCATCACCTGACAGAACCGCCTGACAGAGCCGCCGAATGTTAAGGAGAATCAGAAGAGGCAGTTCAGACAGGGTGTCAGGCGGCTGTGGCAGTCTCACAAGGTCAACAAAGCTGCCACAGGTTCAGTCTGTCCACTGATCATTCCTTAATGAGACAAGACAGCTCTGACATGGCAGAGAGTTCCCTTCCCCTATATAAACCCCCCTTTGGGCTCCAAAAAGGGGAGGGCTGTCATTTGCAACCACCAACTCCACTTTGAGTACTCCATCTTGGTCCAACTCGAGTGAGTAGTATCTGACCCGTGATTAAGCGCAAGCCCGACCCCCCGTACTACAGCAGACCGGGTCGTCTTGGTCAGACCAAGTCATCCGAGTGAGAACCGATCTTCGCTTATCGACAGGATCAACGACTATAATTATATAACAGTTAGTATTACACAATTATACTATATAATATTAATTAGTATAGATAGAAATAAATTATCTATATCTTAACTGTTATACTATAATATTGACCATAGAATCCAAAGCCATATAATATTATCTATATTATCTCTAGTAATAAGAAAAAGGAAAACATATCCCACTTCTAATCAGACTTCATCCAACTTAGGTTTTCGGTCTACTTTGAAGGAGATATTTAGGTTTTCGGTCTACTTTGAAGGAGAGATTTATGATGATAACTGGATTCACCTGAAGCCATATAATATTATCCCCAAGTAATATAGTAAATTCTAAGAGACAACCCGAGTTATACAATATAGTGGTAATCCCAGCCCTATAATGGTATTCACATGCGGCTTGCTGAGCAATATTGTCAACCTTGTCACAGTGAACTAAACTATGGGTTAGTGATTTGCTTGTTACCTGAAACTTCATCGAAACCGTCAATTGAGCAATGGAAGTGGGAATGCCGAGCAATACTTGGGCATGCTAGTGAACATGTATAAAGGAAGTTCTATCGAGTGATGTGACTTTATTCTCCCAAGCTATATTGAGGAGGCATGCATTCGGGAATGCTCCCACTAATGACGCTTAAGGTATACACCTGAGGTAAAATACATGGGAGTATCGCCATTTTGGAGGTTAGGAAAGTGGTCATGAGGATGGTTCTTGAGAATGCTTCCATATGTCACTCCGTGAATGGCTACCCCGGGTTATAATGATTGAGGTTTTCTCAATGTCTCTGACCTCTCAGTCACATGGCAACATACTAGTGGGTACTCAAAAGTGGATCATCAAAATAGTTTCCTTCATGATCTCTACTATTCGAGGTGGCGATCCGTGATTGGTGGCAAGATAACCAATTTAGCATGAACGATCATCTGAGGTCGAAAATGCCAGAGAGTGTGGGAAACTGACGTAGGATTTTCCCTCACTTATATATGTCCCTCGTCAATACAAATGAGGTAAGTTGCTCCAATCCTGGAAAGCGAAGGCAACTCCTCTCTCTTAGTCTTTTTCTTTTTCTTCATTTTCTTCTTCGATTGACTAACTTGAGTGTTGGAGGGACCAAGCCGGTACGGCTAGTCCAACCCTAATTGGTATTGACATCTCAGAGAAGGAGGAGAGGTGGAGATCGAACCAATCCCGATGACTCACATTGACTCTGGTTGAACCTGAAGATCCACATTCACTGCGGAGAGAGAGGAGCTCAAGTCGTTGGGAGTAGACGACATAAAAAATATATATATTTATCCCCACGGGATGGATTGATGGTTATAGTATGAGACATTACCACCATAAGGTCTGAGAATTAAATCTTGATAAAGTCAGGTACTTATCTTTCCTCATGCATTAGTCATTGTTCGAGTTAGTGACCCTTGTGATTTATTTTTTCTATGTTGATCTTGGGAAGAATTAGCGGGGGCGTTGGGATGAGTGAATCACCCTTTATAATATAATATTATTCTTTTTTTTCTTATTTTTTCTTTTCTTTTTCTTAATTTTTTTTGATAAAATTTAAAAAATGTTCTTGGAATTTCAAAACAATATCCCATCCCATTTTAATATATATTTTATTTTCAAAACCAATCCTTTTCTTTGCCATCTAAAAATAAGATTGGATTTGAAAATAAAAATATATTAAAATGGGATGGGATATTGTTTTGAAATTCCAAGAACATTTTTTTAATTATTATAAAAAAATCTAGAAAATTAAGAAAAGAATAGGGGAAAAAGAAAAAAAGGAAAAAGGAGTAATTGATTTCATGGGAATTTTATGGTCGCGATCCCGGCTACTGGTGAGTTGCCTCTCTCATAGCCACAAGCGATCTCGATTTATCAAAGAATTGATATTTATCAAAAGGCGTCTCATGGTTTCATTTTTACCAAAGAGTACATTAATTTTAGTGAACTTCCTCTTATACCCCTCCTGCTATGTACAACATTTCTCTTTCTCTCTCAATAACAAATTTCGAGACGTCTGCACATGATGTTTCAAACTTTTATTTTAAAATAATATATTATGGAATCGGCGCTAAACTAAAAAACGTAAGGTAAAATTGAAAAAATATTTCAGTTAAAAAATATCTCATCTAACTTATTTAAAAATATAAATAAATGATTTTTATATTTGATTAATAGAAATTAATATATTAAATAATATTTAATAAATATATTAATTTAAAAAAATTGAAAAAAAGAAAAAATTGAAAAAAAGAGCGTGGGCCTGAAATTTTTTATTTCAGGCCTAGCTTGGGCCTGAAATTTTTTATTTCAGGCCCACATTGGGCCTAAAATCTTTTGATTCAGGCCCGACGTGGACTCAATTTTTTTTTCTATTTTAAAAATATATTAATATATAAAAAACGTATCAAAACACTTAATTTCATATTAAAAAGCAGGGTCTGAAGTCGCGCTAGGAGGGCCTGAACATAGATGTGTTCAGGCCCTCCAGGCCTAAGGAATGTTCAGGCCCTCCGTGGGCCTGAACACAATCTTGGATAAATATAAGTAAATTAAATAAAAATATCAATAGTTCTAGTTAGAGTTGACTAGGAGATGATATTTTTGGTGCCCAAACTTCTAATGATTATGAATTATGTTGCAATAGGAGTTTTCTCGGATGAATCAGTGGGTTTCGGTGAAAACTCACTGATGGACCTAGGATACTTGGATTTTTCCATACTTGGATTTCTAATATCTCTATACTTGATTTTTCCATACTTAATATCTCCTAAGTAAATTCTAACATAGATCTTATCTCCTAGCTCAACCCTGTCTACTGATATAGGGTTTTCAAAATTCCAGATATGGTAGGTCCATCAGTGAGTTTTGCTCAAAACTCACTGATATACCTAAACCACTCTTATAGCATTAGTGATACAGCAAGATTAGAGGTTTGGGCACCCAAAATCTCATCTCCTAGCTCAACCTTGTCTACTAATATAGGGTTTTCAGAATTCCAGATATGGTAGGTCCATAAGTGAGTTTTGCTCAAAACTCACTGATATACCTAAACCACTCCTATAGCATTGGTGATATAGCAAGATTAGAGGTTTGGGCACCCAAAATCTCATCTCCTAGCTCAACCCTATCTACTGATATAGGGTTTTCAGAATTCCAGATATGGTAGGTCAATCAGTGAGTTTTGCTCAAAACTCACTGATATACCTAAACCACTCTTATAGCATTGGTGATACAGCAAGATTAGAGGTTTGGGCACCCAAAATCTCATCTCCTAGCTCAACCCTATCTACTGATATAGGGTTTTCAAAATTCCAGATATGGTAGGCCCATCAGTGAGTTTTGCTCAAAACTCACTGATATACCTAAACCACTCCTATAGTATTGGTGATACAACAAGATTAGAGGTTTGAGCACCTAAAATCTCATCTCCTAGCTCAACCCTGTCTAATGATATAGGGTTTTCAGAATTCTAGATATGGTAGGTCCATCAGTGAGTTTTGCTCAAAACTCACTGATATACCTAAACCACTCCTATAGCATTGGTGATACAACAAGATTAGAGGTTTGGGCACCCAAAATCTCATCTCCTAGCTCAACTCTGTCTACTGATATAAGGTTTTCAGAATTCCAAATATGGTAGGTCCATCAGTGAGTTTTGCTCAAAACTCACTAATATTTCTAAACCACTCCTATAGCATTGTGATACAGCAAGATTAGAGGTTTGGGCCCTAAAATCTCATCTCCTAGCTCAACCCTGTCTACTGATATAGGGTTTTCAGAATTACAAATATGGTAGGTCCATCAGTGAGTTTTGCTCAAAACTCACTGATATACCTAAACCACTCCTATAGCATTGGTGATACAGCAAGATTAGAGGTTTGGGCACCCAAAATCTTACTGTCTCATCAGTAGACAGGGTTGAACTAGGAGATGAGATCTCTATTTAGAATTTACTTAGGAGATATTAAATATGGAGAAATCAAGTATGGAGATATTAGAAATCCAAGTATCCTAGGTCCATCAGTGAGTTTTCACTGAAACCCATTGATTCATCCTAGAAAACTCCTATTGCAACATAATTCATAATCATTAAAAGTTTGGACACCAAAAATACCATCTCCTAGCTCAACTCTAACTAGAACTATTGATATTTTTATTTAATTTACTTATATTTATCTAAGATTGTGTTCAGGCCCACGGAGGGCCTGAACATTCCTTAGGCCTGGAGGGCCTGAACACTTCTATGTTCAGGCTCTCCTAGCGTGACTTCAGACCCTGCTTTTTAATATGAAATTAAGTGTTTTGATACGTTTTTTTATATATTAATATATTTTTAAAATAGAAAAAAAATTTGAGTCCATGTCGCGTCTGAATCAAAAGATTTCAGGCCCAACTTAGGTCTGAAATAAAAAATTTCAGGCCCATGCTAGGCCTGAAATAAAAAATATCAGGCCCACACTGGGCCTGAAATCAATAGATTTTAGGCCCACACTCTTTTTTTTTCTTTCAATTTTTTCTTTTTCTTTCAATTTTTTTACATTAATATATTTATTAAATATTATTTAATATATTAATTTCTATTAATCAAATATAAAAATTATTTATTTATATTTTTAAATAAGTTAGATGAGATATTTTTTAACTGAAATATTTTTTCAATTTTACCTTACATTTTTTAGTTTAGCATCGATTTTATAATATATTATTTTAAAATAAAAGTCTGAAACATCATGTGCAGACGTCTCGGAATTTATTACTGAGAGAGAAAGAGAAAGGTTGTACATAACAGGAGGGGTATAAGAGGAAGTTCACTAAAATTAATTAGTATGCCCTTTGGTGAAAATGAAACCATGGGATACCTTTTGATAAATATTAATTCTTAAATGCGTCCTTTGGTAAATTGCCGCGAGTATTATGAGAAATTTGAGTGAGGTAGAAAGAAAAAGAAATTTATTGTATGATAAGAAGATGATAATACTCGTTTTAGATTAAATACATATGGATAAAAAAAATTAAGGAGAAGTTTTTTTTTCTCCCGAGAAGAAAAAACTTTCATGGCAGATGGACAATTCTTTATTTTAAATATATTTTTTTATGGGAAAATTTTCATAAAGTCCTCATTCTCAAATTCATTTTTGCATGTAGTTCGCATTCAAGTTTTTCATTACATGCAGTCCCTGATGGAATTGACAATATAGTTTGGTGAGTATTATTTGAATAAAGTTGAGTATAAAAGTTAGAAATTTGAGTATATAAGGTTGTATCCACCGTATCAAGAAACTGTGTACTCAATTTTCACTCTTTTATATTCAAGTTTCACTCTTTTATATTCAAGTTTCACTCTTTTATACTTAATTTTCACTGATGTATACTCAATTTTCACTCTTTTATATTCAATCTATTAGGAAGTGAATGCAAAGAAAATCTCAAATGAGGAGTGTATGTAAAGATTAAATAAGGATTGAGGAGTTTTCTAGAATTTACTATTTTTTTTAATATGTGAATTCATTATTTTAAATAGATAAATAGGGAATAGATATTCAATTCGTTCTTTATCTCGTCGGCACCTCCAAGTAAACGGTCATAAATAAATCAAATTACCATCCAGCTTCGTCGGCTCAACCGCTGACGAGATGCCACGGTTTCATCATCCACCAGCCACCAGCCACTGGAAGACGCCAATGCCTGAAGTCGGCCACACAGATCCCCTTTCGTCTTCTTCTTCTTCTCCTCCTCCATGTCTGCTTTCCTCGCTGCCACGTTCCCGCCGTCTTCCGTGAAGGATTTCTCCAAGTTTAGTGCCTTCGACAGGAGCATTCGTCCCAACGGTCGGTCACGCTTCCTCTTTCAGTGCGATTTTTCTCGAATTCTCGAACTTTGATTCCTTATTTCAGGAAATAAATGTGGAGTGTCGAGAAGAGCTTTCCTTTCTGGAGGAATCGCCTTCTCAGTTTGCTGTTCCTTGCTGACTGCGGATACTGTTCAAGGTTCGCCCTCTCTTCCTTTTGTTTAACCAAATGTGATAGGAACATCCAGAATCAGATATCGAAGAGCTTGAAAATTGATTAGCCCCATGATACACTGAAAGATGTTACCTTCTTGGATTGGCGATGCTAATAATCTTGGTCTTTGCATTTTGCTCGCTTTTGCTTTCAGCTTTCGACAATCCTTCTTAACATACACTTGTTTCTTGTAGTAGTAGCACTTGACATTCTTTACAATTCTTAATTTTGCGCCCTCTTGCAAATAAACCATTGCATGATTCTTCCCATATTGTGATTTCCTATTTTGTTCTTTTGACAACAAAGCTGAAGAGACAACATTCAAATCTATGGTCTCTTTGCGGTAGGTTAGTGCAGTAATTATAAGAGGGAGGCAAAGATATTGACAACAACAGTGCTTTCTTTTTATCTTAAATTTTGGCATTAATATTGAGAAGCCAGCTTAATAATTTTTTTATAGTTATTCAATGCTAATAAACAGAAGTAGCTTCCTTCATCTCCAAGGCGTACAATTTTCTCTTTAAATAGAGCAGGTTGTTAAGACATTTTGTACTGTGAAGACCCTTTAGTTTGTCCAAAGTTAAGCAGCAGACTTCTCCTTAGCAAAATTATAAAGAACTTAATCAGCAAGGCAAAGTCAAATGTTACTTGCAGCACGGAGATCTAGATCCTCCCAGTGTTATTTGATAAAATGGGATTTGCTTCTCTTCCTTTTAAAACTTGGTGCAAGCTTTGTCGAACATGTAGGCCATTCATGTTGATTTGCCGAGGGCTATAATTGTTCTTCCCATCAAACTTTTCCGCCTTGAACTTGGCATTAGAAATCTTGAATGTCATGTTGGAGAATCTAAAAATCTTGGTTCTGATACCATTTGTCATGTAGAAGATAGGGTTAGGGAAGAATGTAATAACAAAACAACACAAAGAAAGAGACACAATACATTATTTACTCTCAAGATGAGAGCTACATCCATGGGGTTATGAAAATGGCTTCACTAGTCACGAGGTGTACAACGAAGAGTACAAGATCAGATTCTAAACTTTGTACTCATACCTCCAAGGCTCTCCTTCTATAACCCCTTCACAATGTTCACTACAAAATAATTCAAGGTGCTCTACCACAACCATTTCTATAGCCATTTAAGAGCCACATAAAAGGTTAAATCACTTAATGCGATCACTTCATCCAAGAAGCCTTCAGTGCCTCCATTTCCGTTAGATGCATATATCCAAGACACAATGACTAATTCTAAGAAGTCTCAAGGAAATCAAAGCACCATATCAAGAACCAATATAGAAACCATGAAGAGTCTCATTATTCCCATCATGCGAAACGTACTTCTATTTACAGTTTTACCAAGTTAATTATATACACTGATTCTTATAAATTGTACTTTTCTTTAACATATAGAGTTTGTTGTCATCACAAATCTTATGAGTCTCTGGTATATTACTTAGGATTTCATTATATTTTAGACATTATTTGTCATGTCTATGTAGTTCATCCTTCATCCTATATTTGGACGACGACGACGACGACAACAATAACAACAACTAAGCCTTATCTCACTAGGTGGGGTTAGCTATATGGAACCTTCTACGCCATTGGCTCTGTTCCCTATTATATCATCATCTATATTTAAATAAAATTTATCTTGTGTTATTATTGTCAACCAAGTCTTTTTTGGTCTTCCTCTTCCTCGTTTAATGTGCATATTTATCATAGTTTCACATGCCTAACAGGGGCATTTATTGGTTGTTTAAGTACATATTCGTACCATCTCAAACGTGTCTCTCGAAGTTTTTCCTCAATAGATGTAATTCCGACTTTCTCTCTAATGCCCTCATTCCTTATTCTGTCCATCCTTGTATGCCCACACATCCACCTTAACATCCTCATCTCTGCGACTTTCATCTTTTGCTCATGTGCCTGAGTCATAGCCCGATATTCAACACTATATAACATAGCAGGTCTAACTGCCATTTTGTAGAACTTCCCTTTAAGTTTTAGAGGTACTTTACAATCACATAAAACACCTGACACTAACCTCCATTTCAACCATCCTTCTTGTATTCTATGTAAGACATCTCTCTCCTCCATCACTTTGCAAAATAATCCTAAATACTTAAAGTTCTCAGTTTTAGAGAACTCGTCATCTCCTATCTTAATAATTGTCTCATTACGTCTAATATTGCTAAATTTAAATTTCATATATTCTGTCTTTACTCTACTAAGCCTAAAACCTTTCACTTCTAGTGTTTCCCACCAAGATTCTAGCTTAGCATTTACTCCTTCATGTGTCTCATCTATCAAAACGATATCATCTGCAAACAACATGTACCATGGTACTGTATCTTGATGTGTCTAGTAAGTTCGTCCATGATTAGTATAAAAGGATAGAGACTTATAGCTGATCCTTGATGTAACCCTATCCTTATTGGAAATGCTTCAGTTAATCCGCCTGAAGTCTTCACTTTGGTCGTTACATCTTCCTACATATCCTTAATTAATTCAATATATGTTACGCTAACACCTCTCTTTTCTAGAATTCTCCATATCATTTCTCTTGGGACCTTATCATAAGTTTTTTCTAAATCAATGAATACTATGTGTAGATCTTTCTTTTGCTCTCGATACTTTTCAATTAATTGTCTAAAAAGATGTATAACTTCTATTGTCGACCTTCCAGGCATAAATCCAAATTGATTTTCCGTCACCGTGATTTCCTTTATTAATATTTTTTCTATTACTCTTTTCCAAAGTTTTATGGTATGACTCATTAGTTTAATACTCATATTTTTTGCACAATTTTGTACATCTCCTTTGTTATATAAGGGAATTAGAATACTTACCCTTCATTGATTAGACATTTTTTTAATTTTCAATATCATATTAAATAATTTTGTTAGTCATTCAATACCTTGTTTCCCTAAGCACTTCCATACCTCTATTGGGATATCATCTGGTCTCATGGCTTTTCCATTTTGCATCCCTTTCAAAACTTATTCTACTTTTGAAGTTTAAATTCTACGATAAAAATTAAAATTTCTATACTCATTTGAACTACTGAAATTGTCTAAGTTAAGTTGGTTCCCTAAACCTTCATTAAAAAGTTGATGAAAGTAAATCCTCCACTGCTCTTTTATTTCGCTATCATTTATTTGTGTTCTATTGTATTCATCTTTAATATATCTTATTTGGCTAAGGTCTCTTATTTTCCTCTCTCTGGCTTTAGCTATTTTTATAAATGTCTCTTTTCCCTTCTTTTGTATCCAAGTTTTGATATAATCGTTCAAAAATTTTATTTTTTTGCTTCTTCACTAATTTCTTAGCATTTTTCTTAGCTATTGTATATTTTTTTAAGTTTCCTCGTTCTTACAAATATATAATTCCTTATAGGTTATTCGTTTTTCTTTCACTTTCTCATTCCACCACCAAAATGTTGGTGGCCCAGTTGGTTTTGATGTAATTAATCAAGTTAGGTTAGGTCCTGTTGTGTTTTTGATCCCTTTGTCTAAGTGTGCAGGAGCTAAAGAGCAGAGGAAGTCGAGCGTAAGACACAGTAGACGAGAAAGATTGCACAAGGAAATGAGCCGACGGGCTCGGTGCATCTGAGGGTCGCGAAAGCTGCGGAAGAGTACACCGGTGGAGCGAGAAGGACGTGTGCGACGTCCGAGAGACGAGAAGCCGGAAGGAAGGACACTCGAGGGGCGAAAGGCCGGAGTCGGGTTCGAGTGAGCCTAACTCCGGCTGACTAGAAATCACCCAAGAAGACCCGCTGGAGATTGGTCAGCAAGGTGCTGACCAAAAGTCACTCGGGCGCCCCTGTGCATACAGGCGCCTGAGAACAGTTTTTATCCACCTAGCTAGCCGTTTGCGAATGTTGCGCATCGGATAACGCACAAGCCACATGTCAGGCGCCCTCAACCACTCGGGCGCCCCTATGGTTTCACGTCAGCAATTGGATATAATTGACCGGGGCTATAAATAGGCTCCCAGAGTTCAGTTCCAAATCATCCATTAAAGTATACAAATTTCTTCTTGTTTTCTAGCTTCTGTCTTGTGCTACAACGTCTGTAAAAGACTTCTCTACTAAAAGGAGATTTTGATAGTGAGCTTCAACCGTTTTGGATATGCAACCATCCAGGTTATAACAAATTAACTTCTTGTGTCCTAGTTTTTTTACTAGTTTAATTAATTTATGTTTATTTTAATTTATTATTGCAACTAATTTGAAATCTTTGTGAGTCGCATAAAAGATTTATTTTATTTTACACGGGCAATTCACCCCCCTCTTGTTGGTCCACATCGATCCAACAAGTGACATCAGAGCCAGGACACCGCAGAAGAACTAACCGCCAACTGCAACAAATTCCAAAAAAAAAAATATGGTTGGACCAGTAATCTACCCGCCGAAGTTTGAGGGGGAGTTCGCAGCATGGAAGTGAAAGATGAAGGTATTTTTTATTACTGATTATGAATTATTACTGACAATGAAAAATGATTTTTCAGCTCCGTATGATAACGAAGGAAAGATTAAGGAACCTGACTCCTGGAACAAGAAGGAGCAAGTAGATGCTATAGCGAACGGAAAGGCGGAATTCCATTTGCTGACCGTCCTCCCTGAACAAGATGTCAATCGAATCGGGAAGTACGACTTGGCAAAGGAACTGTGGGAAAAGTTTCTGGAATTGTACGAAGGCACCTCGGAGGCAAAACTGGCGCGACGAGATATCTTCGAAGCCAGCATACTAACTTCCGAATGGAAAATGAACAATCAGTTGCTCAATTGCACGCCAAGGTAAAAGAGCTAATCACGAGCCTTGAGAACCTCGGTGAAAAGATAACAAATCGCGACACTCATTGGTACGCACTAAATGCTTTCCTGAGAACCTCGGATTGGACCTCAGAAATCGACACATATTTTAAATCAAAAGACCTTGAAGTAAGTACTCTAGAATAACCTTTTTCAATTTTAGAGCTTCAGGAGTTTCGTTGTGTAGGGAAGAGCAGGAAAATATACAACGTCACTCTGAACGTAAGGAAAAAACCAGATCGAGGAGGAATCGTCAACGGACGATGAAAATATGACGGAAATGGTAAAAAGCCTTAAAAGTTTCTTTAAAAAGGCTAATAAATTTTCAAAATTTCAGGGCAAAAGGCGATCTCCAAAGAAATGTACAGTCCGATGCTATAATTGCAACGAGGATGGTCATCTAAAAGACCAGTATTCGAAACTCAAGAACCAGCCAAAGAAGAAGAAGGCGCTGAAAGCTACCTGGGATGAGACCTCGTCCGATGAATCAGAAACTAAAGAATACACTAGAGTTGTACTGATGGCAAGTCATCAAGAGGAGAGCACTGAAGAAGGGGAAGCTACGTCAGAAGAAAGTAGCAACAAAGGGGGAGTCCCTCTTTTCGAAAGCAACCCGGTAAGTGAGGTATGTTTTCTCCCTCACGATCAATTATACTTTGCTATAAAAGTGATGCTTAAAGCTAACTGTAAATTAGATAGAGAGAATCGAGAATTAAAAAAGAAATTGACTAGTGCATGTTCTTCTATTTCTGATAATTTGAAAAATGGAAATGGTAATTTGAGAAACATAGTTGAAAAATTAGAATTTGATATTGCATGTTTACGGTAAAGGAAAAATAGTTGTCCCGATAATTTGAACTGGTATATTAAAAATCACAGGGGCCAACTTAGAAAAAGTGCCCAAGAATAATATTCCTCCTAAATTTTTAATTACACTCGTAGATAGAAATTTATTCTAGATTCCTAAGTCATTTCTAAATTAATTTTTAGTTATTATATGTTTTAGTGCTATCTAGAAACATACTAATATTTTTTTTTGTCAACATTCTTTTTCACTCTTCATTCTTTGAAAAATGGATGTCAGTCGAATTTTACAATGATTAAATCATGTTCATATTTTTCCTCAATACATGAGTATTTTTTCTACTTACTATGAATTTTTGAGATTTTAAAAATATTTTTTCGAATATTTTTTTTGAATATTAATGATTTTGCAATCGAAATTTAAATTTTAAATTTTAAAAATAGATAAAAATTTATTTTTCCAGATCCAATTTTTTGGTTCTAGATATGATCAGTAGATTTCAGTAAATTTTTATTCGAATTTTTTGAAGTGTTTTTGAATTTTAAATATTTATTCTTCAAAAAATCCACTCTGTCAGTATTTGATTTAATTTTGGACTTAGATAACGTTTTTAAAGTAGAAAATTATTATACAAGCTCAAAACTCTATTTCCACTTATACAAAATTTTTTAGATTTTTCTAACATTTTTGCGATTTTCTATGAATTTTTTGTTGAAATTTGATTTATAATTTTAAATTTCGATAGAAAATTATTTTTATCAAATCCGATTTTTCTAGATCTACTGTTCATTGTTGACTGTAATATAATTTTCTCCGATTTTTTTAATATAATTTCGAATTTTGAAAATTCAATCTTCAAGAATTTTAATCTGTGAATATTTGATTTATTTTCATCACAGAAAATTTATTTTATACCGAAATTTTTGACATGCTTTCAATTATTTTATTACACTTGCTTAAAAATTTTCAAAATTTTTTCAACGAAAATATTTTGAAATTCGCATTTTTTTTTCTTTTCCCTTCCCTACTCTTATTTTTGTGTCCCAATTTTTTACTCAGATCAAAGGGGGAAACTAGCTTAGGTTCATGGGGAGGTTGTAGTTTTAAATTGCAATATTTCTTTTATGCTTAATTGTCTTAGTTACTGTTATTGTTCTTTTTAACCCTAACTGAACTAGGGTTGATGCACATTAAAAAGGGAGAGATTGTTGGTGCCCCAGTTGATTTTGATGTGATCAACTAAGTTAGGTTAGGTTCTGTTGTGATTTTGATCCCTTTGTCTACGTGTGCAGGAGCTTTGGTGCAAAGGAAGTCAAGCATAACACGCAGTGGACGAGAAGGATTGTATAAGGAAATGAGTCGACGGACTCAGTGTATTCGAGGGACGCGGAAGCTATGGAAGTGTATACCGTTGGAGCGAGAAGGATGTGTGCAACGTCCGAGGGACGAGAAGCCAGAAGGAATGGCGCTCGAGGGGAGAAAGGTCGGAGTCGGGTGAGCCTAACCTCGATTGGCCAGAAATCACCCAAGAAGACCCGCTGAAGACTGGTCAGCAAGTTGCTGACCAAAAGTCACTCGGGCACCCCTATGCATATGGGCGCCCGGGGCTCTCGGGTGCTCGTATGCATAGGGGCGCCTGAGCACTCAGGCACCCCTGTGCATACAGGTGCCTGAGAGCAACTTTTATCCACCTAGCTAGCCGTTTGCAAACGTTGCGCATCGGATAATGCACAAGCCACGTGTCAGGCGCCCTCAACCACTCGGGCGCCCCTATAGTGCCACGTCAGCAATCGGATAGAATTGATTGGAGCTATAAATAGGCTCCCACAGCTCAGTTCCAAATCATCCATCAAAGCATACAAATTTTTTTCTTGTTTTTTAGCTTCTGTCTTGTGCTATAAAGTCTTTAAAAGGCTTTTCCGCCATAAGGATATTTTGATAGTAAGCTTCCGTCTTGTCCTAGCCTTTTACTAGTTTAATTAGTTTATGTTTATTTTAATTTATTATTGCAACTAATCTGAAATCTTTGTGAGCTGCACAAAAAAATTTATTTTATTTTACAGGGGCAATTCACTCTCCCTCTTGCCGGTCCACATCGATCCAACACAAGATTCCTTACTTGGTGGTACATGTCCCTTTGACTCATCAAGTACACCCTTAACTATTATTTTCAACTTTGATACCATCTTATCCCATGCCGTATTACCGTCACTGTATATTTCATCTAATGTTTGTATTCCTATCTTCTCCTTCAATATGTTTTCCTTCCCATCCTTTAACTTCCACCACTTAATTTTAGGAGTCGTGTATATTTTTCCTCTATTGATATTATTATTAAGGTGTATATCCAACACTACTAATCTATGTTGGGTAGTTAAGCTTTCTTTAGGGATAACCTTATGATCTTTACAAGTTTTCTTATCTCTCTTCCTAACCATAAAAAAGTAAATTTGCGATTTATTATTTCTACTTTTGAATGTGACCAAGTGTTCTTCTTTTTTCTTAAAAAATGTATTAGCTAGTATAAGGTCATATGCTATCGCAAAATCCAATATAGTTTTTCTTTCTTCATTTCTTGTTCCAAACCCATAACCCCCATGTACCCTCTCATATTCTTCATTTTTCACTCTGACATGTCCATTTAGATCGCCTCCTATTAAAATCATTTCATTTGGCGGAATATTTTGTAATACCTCATCTTAATCGCCTTGAAATCTTGATTTGGTTCCTTCATCTAATCATACTTGAGGTGCATATATGCTAATTACATTCACAGCTTCTTTTCTCACTACTATCTTGAGAGCTATAATTCTATCCCCCTTTCTAACTACTCCAATAACTTCATTTTTTAAAAAACTATCTTAAAAAATACCCACTCTATTTCTTGTTTTACTTTTTCCTGTGTATCATAACTTAAAACCTGAGTACTCTATCATTTTTTTCTTCTCGCTTACCCATTTTGTCTCTTACACATACAAAATACTAATTTTTCTCCTAATCATCGTATCTACTATCTCCATTGTTTTACCAGTGAGAGTTCTTATATTCCATGTTCCAAATCTCAGACTATTACTTTTCTTATAATGTTTATTCTTACCCTGCCTATGGTGTGAGAATTCTTGCCTATTTAACACTACACCCAAGTTCTCCTGGAGATGTAGTGATCCTTGCCGAGATGTTACAGTCGGACCCTGTAACACGAACCCTTGTATATTTAGCACTACACCTGAGTTCTAAAGATGTAGCGGTCTTTGCCGAGACGTTATAGTTAGACCTTGCAACGCGTTCCTTCCGGGGAACATCCTAGCATTAGCATAATAGTTTAATAGATCCATTCAATGAATATTTGCCATAGTTTTTTATGTTGGCTGACAACCTAACACAACCCTCTTCCTTTATTCAGGCTTGGGACCGACCATGACTAGGTCGTCACAGGCGGAGTTCATCTTATATTGGACATATTGAAATTTGGTATTAGAACATAGGCTGTTTTGGCCATAAAAAACTAATCATTGTGTGTTTTTGTATCTCAGGAATTGATAGATTACCATTTAGAGCAGAGGGCTATAACTTTTGGACATGGAAGGGACGCAAGATCCATTATGTAGAACAAGGAACAGGACAACCTGTCATCCTCATTCATGGATTTGGTGCTTCAGCCTTTCATTGGAGGTAATTGTTTTCAAGCTATCCATCTTTGCACTACACAATCTACTAATGGCAATGAGATCTTACTTTAATGCCATATTATTAGTACTACGAAATCTTGTTTCTATATATAATGCAGCCATATGACATTAACATACAAATTTCTCGTTGCATACTTAAATGAAATTTTATAATTGTAATAATCAGAATTAACATTAACGCGCAAGTTGCATATTGAAATGAAAAATTATGTTTTCTTTTGTGTTATTCCACAAATCTTAAATGTCATTGCTACAGAAGGCTTGTTTAGTGATATACCATAGAAACGTGGCTTGCTATTAATGTTGGAATAATTTCTTTCAACTTCTAATCTAATTCAACAGTCAGAGAATGTTTCTGTATTTAAATCCACCATACTATTTGCACTCAGTCTGAGAACCAAGGTGATTTGCTGGTTTCTTGAATATTATTGCTTCAAGACTGTGGATTAATTTACATCATTTATTGACATTTTTATATCTATTAAGGAATACTCTATTCCATCTTTTTTATTTGATCCTGTTAGTTATTGATTCCAACAATTGCAGATATAATATACCAGAGTTAGCAAAGAAATACAAGGTTTATGCCCTGGATTTGCTAGGCTTTGGATGGAGTGAGAAGGCTATCATTGACTATGATGCAACAATTTGGAGGGACCAAGTGTCTGATTTCTTAAAAGAAATTGTGAAAGAACCTGCAATCTTAGTTGGAAACAGGTAATGCAATTAAGAATACTAAAGGATTTATATTTTGTTCCAGTTTTGACTGCATTTTGCAATAAAAAAAGTTATTAGGGTAAGGCACTAGGTAGTCCCTTTATTTATGTTTATTATTCAATGTAGAACGAAAGTTTAAAATCTCGACCCCGTATCGAGGTTTCGGTGTCGTGCCTTGCCGATACAGTTTCGGTATTTTTTTTATTTTCATATAGTAATTATTAGATAAATATGTTTATTGTGTATATATTAATTTTATATAAATTCTCAATTATTGAACAACTTAATATTGTTAGAAAAAATAATTAACACAAAGATGTTAATTATATATAATAATTATATTAATTAACTATTTATTCATTTAATTAATTATTAATTTAAATAATATATATTTTAAATAGTAAAAAAATCAGAATATCAATTAAACGGTAAAATAATTAAAAAATACAAAATTACAAAATGATAAAAAAAATTATCAAAATATAAATTTGATTATTAAGAATTTTTAAATTTTTTAGTTATTATATAATGAAATATAAAACAATATAAAATAATAAAAAATTATCAGAATATAAATTTGATTATTATAATTTTTTAGATTTATTTTTGAATTTTTTATAATTTTTAAATGAAATTTAAAACAATACAAAATAACAAAAAATATATTAGATTATAAATCTGATTTATTAAAAAAATTAGAATTTTTAAATAAAATTTAAAATAGTAAAAAAAAATTTCAGAATATTAATTAATAAATAGTTTAATTTTTTAAAATTTAAAAATAATTTTTATATATTTTATTGGAATAATTTAATTAGGGTTCATAAAAGTTTCTTCGAAATATCATACATAAGTGGAGAATTGTTTAAATTCAATAAATCAAAAATTTAATTTATTTTGGCGGCTTGTCGCTAGGGCATCGCGGGGGTGTCCTGCGACACCTCCGTCGGTGTTCAATGGTGCTGGAAACATCCCTCAACTCCTCCGGCGGTGCTTGTGACACGACGTGATCTGGGATGGCGCGTTGAAGCCAACGCGTGAAACTATTGCATGCAGGGTGCTGGTTTCATTCTTGTCATGCAACGATAAAATCCGTCCGTGTTGGGCGGCATGGAACGAGATTTTAAATACTGTGTAGAACTATAAGTTCTAGTGATGTGAGATATTTATGGACGGGCACTTAGAACTATAGGATAAACTAGCCATCATGTTCTGAAGATTAGGAAGATGCAACTCTTAAGATGGGATAAAACTAATCTTCTAAAGATTTGAAAGATTCAGATTACCTACGCTATTGTGGATATATTAAGGAAATTTAAAGGGATCAGCTAGAAGAGCAGATGGAGGTGATATAGATAGTTGATACAAACCTCCAGACTTATGTCTAACACTAATCTAATCTCTATAGATAGTTGATACAAACCTCAATACTGGTATATTCTATAGGAATTGTAGTGAAGTTAGAGCCAAAGAAGATAGAAGCTTATTGAATAGACTACACAACATTGGCGGTGTATAGAGGATATCCTGGTGGATAGCCATGGAGTAGCAGACATCGTGTATATGCCAATATTCTTACAGTGGGGTGCATTGGGTCTTATTCTGTTTAGCAAAGTGACCTTCATAGCATTGTTGGCATCCATGATGCATCTACTGCTGTGGCTCACTAGGTGATAACTGAGCAGCCATGGTTGGTGGAGGAAGAATGTAGGTTTCCATGTTTCTCATCCTGGATAGCTACTGATTAACCCCGCAGGAATGGTTTGATTGAGATATTATAAGGATTCAGGGAACTCAGATTTGACAAACTTTTGGGCAACCAATGCGTATAGTATTTCTTCCCGAGCTCTTTTCCTCTTATTAGCATTGACCTTAACATTTCTCTTGTACAAAACAACATCAGTCCTTCAAGGAGCAGGTTCCTCATTCATCTCAGCTGTATGATCAATCTGGAGTTGCTCAAGTTGATTATCTGAAGCAGGTAAGCGATGAGGGATATGAAATGGAAATTGGCCAACCAGTTATTCAACCTTGAGAGGAGCAATCCACATTTGAATCCTTCATAATAGAGGAAGATGATGATGGCATAACAATACTCCTCTGTGCACCTAGGTATCATGGTCTGTGCTTTGGCAGATAGAAAGAAAAATAATCCTTGAGGCTGGTATTACGCTTGAATTTGAAAGAGAGGAAGCTGCTCCCATGGGCTGCCAAGATGTAGGACTTCAGGCCAAATGATAGAGGATCTAAGGAGATTGAAAGCCTGTTGAATGATCTCGGACAACTACTAGATTGGTTCAAAGTCGGAGCAGTGCTTGGTGGCACAAGGTTGAATCTTGAGAGGAAGCAGTGCACAGCAGGAATTAGGATGTCAGCAGGTGTTCAATGTTCGTTCCCCATGACAAAATAGGAATTGGGTATCATACAAGGAGAGGCTCTGATACCATGTTGTAATGGGGAAAGTTTTCAGGATTAGATATCGTAGGTCCTTTTTATCTATCTTTATTATTTGCCAATGTATAATTACAGTTAAGTCGATCATCAGTACCATATGGTATGTACAGTTAGGTCCTTACGGCACTAAAGTTACTTTTTAAATTCGATCAACCTTCTAAGTTCGTATCCATACTTGCTGAAGTCTGCGTATTGACTATATTGTGTTGCAGTCTGGGAGGCTTTGCTGCTTTAATAACAGCTGCTGAATCAGCTCAGCTTGTTCGTGGCATTGTCTTGCTCAATTCTGCTGGTCAGTTTTCGAATGCTAATAATAAACAGTCCAAGGAAAATGGAAGTGAAACAGCCTTACAGAAGTTGCTGGTCAACCCGGTGAAGGAAGTACTGCAAAGAATGTTCCTGGGTTTTTTGTTTTGGCAAGCAAAGCAACCTGCTCGCATTGAAAAAGTCCTGAAAAGTGTAAAGCATTTACAGTAACTTCTTGCTTACTAGCTCGTGTTCTTGATACGAGAACTGCTGGTAATCCTTCTTTCTTCTACTGTCAATGCAGGTTTACATAAACACTTCCAATGTGGACGATTATCTGGTGGAATCAATCACCAGGCCGGCTGGGGACCCAAATGCAGGAGAGGTTTATTACAGGTATCCAAGTTTTTTTTAGTTCAATGGCAAACCGGAAACGTATCGTTTGTGTTGTCTTAAGAACAAAACTTTCACTGAGAACAATCTGGCGTTCCTTCAGGTTGATGACAAGATTTATGTCGAACCAGAGCAAGTACACACTGGACAGCGTTCTTAGCGAACTGTCATGCCCGCTGCTGTTGATTTGGGGGGACTTAGATCCTTGGGTCGGACCTGCAAAAGCTGTGCGAATCAAGGATTTCTACCCAAACACGACCATTGTGAATTTGAAGGCGGGGCATTGCCCGCATGACGAGGTGCCGGAACTCGTGAACAGTGCTCTTCTCGATTGGTTATCTTCGTTGGATCTGGAAGCTGGCCTCCAAGCTTCGTTGTGAAGTTTAGTTTACTTTTGTTGGTCACTGATATTCTTGTCATGGTGTGTATATAATCCAAAGATTGAAGAGCTATTCGAATGCCACTTAAAGTTTTATGAATGTTTCATTTACTGCCAAAAGTGCTCCCATGTGCTATGGCGTAGCACAGATAGTTGGCGCATGGTATTTGTGGCATAATTGTTTGCATTTTTGACTCTATTATGTATCTGTTGTCTGTGTATTTATATGAATTTCCTTTCATATTCGTAAGACCGGCTCTAGAGGGTCGTCAAGATAGCGGATGTATCTTTCATTTACTATCAAAATCGCATTTACTATCAAAATCTTCCATTAATAAATGAGCAATTACTTGGTAATTTAGGAGGACAAAATAGATGTTTCACTCTCAAAAGAGATAGTAGTTCGATTGGTAAATGGAAATGTTGTTATAAGTGGTTTTTGTTAGAAGTGATTTGACATTAATACAATTTATCTTTTAAAAAATATGTAAAATTTGTAGGGGCATTTTGATGACTTGAGGTTAGGACTCGAGCGGGTTAGCAGAAGTTAAGAATTGGATGAATGTGCGGATATATAAAGATGAATATTATAAAAAATGAAAATATTAAAAAAATTAATTTATTAAGGGAAAATTTAGATAAACACCTTGAAGATGGTAATAAATGAGTAAAACTGGATTGCTATTATTGTTGATTATATTTTTATACATAATTGATTGGTGGGGTGTGGCTTAAAGAATTATCAAGAAATTGAAAAACCAAATATGCTCTATCATTTTACAATCCTCATATCTATTTAGTTTGCCTTTGAAATGATAATTGCTCGCAAACAAAGATTAATTTAACCTATAGATGCTTTGGGGAAAAGATGGATACACGAGAGAGCAAGGAAAGTAATAGGCGATACTAAAATTATGGGAAAACTAATAGATTTTCACAAGGTTCTTTTGAATCTAAGCTCGTAAAGTGAGACTTATTACCCCGGGTATAGCAGAGATGATGAGCGTATGCTATTTTTGACGTAATAGCTAGATGTCGATTTTTGAAAATTGATGATATGATATTTCTTTATCATGTGCCTTTCACTTGTATGCCTTAATTTATCTCCTCTATATTCGTGACACTGACTTTAGAAAATCGCTAAAGCAGCGGAAGCTTTTGTAAAGTAGAATTGTTAAGAGTACATCAGAGTTCAATCAAACAAAAGAAGTTGAAATGATGATACAAATGTATGGTCGATAAGAGATCATCAATGAATTCTTAACAATTGGAGAACCAATCACCGATCGAGACTAAGACTAGAATGCCTTCCTCGAATGGTTTTCCAAGATCTTCATAGCGTGCCTCTATGGTTAATGCCCGCTCCATATCTAAGATAAATTTATTATTAGAGAGTTACATGAAACGAAGTACGTTGATTTGAAAGAAACAAAGAAAGAAATTACTTTCATAGATGAGAAGAATAAAGCTTTAAGCCATCGAATAAAGGAAAAAGACTTAGTTAAGTTTGTCCTTGATCGAGGTAAATCTGTGATACAACGGATAATTATCAAGTTTGTTGATTCATACATGAATATCAAAATTGACTATCGAATCTATTTATTTGTACATGAATATCGGAAATGATCTTTTAAATATATTGATTCAAATCAGAATAACAAGAAGTAAGAAAATAATGGCTCAGTCAAAAATAACAATAATAAAAAATTATCCACAAACCATGAAACATGATACAGGAAACTTAAAACTTAAAAAAAAAAATTCTCATATATGAATCTCAATTCATATCTTTACATAAAGAAAGAAATTTTATCAAAAAAGAAATTTCTTAACAGAATACCTAATCAACAAATATGACAATACCTAATCAACAAATATGATGCTATCATAGATAAATCATAACCTGTATATACCAAAAATATAAAAAAATACCCAAAATATTATAAAAATATACATTACTAAAAATAATAAAAATATGTTCGAAAACTGATTTTGGACCTATCTAGTGAAATTTGAGTCCGAAACTTTGACAATTACGATACCTATTACAAATATAGATTTTTTTTTTTTTTAATTTTGCATGCATAGCCATTGATAGAGCATGATTCTCAATCTCGAATTAAAAATTATAACTTTTGAAAAATTTAGCGTCGAACTTTGCATTAATTCGTTTAGCTAGTTTTTCTAATAAAGAAGACATAACCATAAGATGATGTAGGCTTACTCGTCAAAAAGGAGAAGCCTCTTTGAAATTTCTTCTCGGAAAGTGCACTTCTAGACAATACCCATGAAATAGATGAATAAACAAATACAAGTGACAAGGAAGTTTCACCAAAAAAGACAAATAAGGTATGATGAATTGTTAGAATTTATTAGCCATTTCTTTAGAATTCTTGCTAAAGTAGTCAAATTTTATAGTGATAAATTGCATGAGCATAATATTGCATCTTCTACTCATACTATTTCACCTCACTGATTTCCTGAATCATTTAAGATCAAAATTAAGATTCATCTAAAATTGAAAAACTTAA
Organism: Boesenbergia rotunda; assembly: GCA_024364735.1. Taxonomy (NCBI): domain Eukaryota; kingdom Viridiplantae; phylum Streptophyta; class Magnoliopsida; order Zingiberales; family Zingiberaceae; genus Boesenbergia; species Boesenbergia rotunda. The sequence goes on from JAGFNQ010007541.1 coordinate 469,828, forward strand.
AGAGAATAACAATTTGAAATCTCAACTTCAAGAGATGAATTGGGTGTGAAGAACAATCTTGTTGATGATAAGTCATACTTAGATACTGGATGTTTCAAATATGCGTTTATGATGTTGGCAAATTCACCACCGTAAAGTATAAATTCAAAGGGTGAGTTCAAAATAATCGGATGATATTATTTTTAATAAATGATATACATAAACTTGAAGATATATGTGTTTAGATCGTCAATATTATTGAATGTAGATTATAAACCGTTTAAAAATAATGTTAATTGTCACGCCCCGAGACCCAAGAGCCGCTGATCCAATATAAAATCGGACAGCACCTCCCTTGTCCGGCGGACAATTTACACACACACAATATATATAACAATCCACGCAGTTTAAATATTTACATAACCACGCAGTTTAAAGGGCCACAGGCCTCAGATATAAGCAGAAACAACAGTTATATGATTATAACTATCGAAAAATCAAATCCGAACTCACCTGAGCTGCCAGGGGGCAGGAACAAAACCAAAACCAATCGAAGTCCAACATAGGACTCAAAAGTACAATACCATCAAATAAAACGTGCATACATGTTCAAATCAAAATAGCGGAAGCATAATAAATACTACAGGGTCCACAACCGAAGCAACGTAATGCCAAAATCAAAAAGAGCTCCGCTGGAGCTGGGGACTGGTGACTAGAGATCTCCTCGCAGACATCAACCTGAAATAAACATATATGGCAACGGGGTGAGTCCATAGCTCAGCGGATACCCAAACAGATATGCATAGAAGGTTATACCAACAATAAGAGTTCAGCTACTACAGTCTCACAACAACAGTAGGGGAAAAACTAGTACTGAACATACCGAAGTAGATATATACCTGAATCCATCTAACCTGTATAGAGGGTAAGAAATACCAGAGGAAAACCAATAGACATATAAGCTCAGTTAGCAAGTCTCCAGAATATGCGATGTCAAACAAGTGCAGCAAATAAGTGCAGCAAACAATGCACAATGCAAAATATGCACATGGTGCAATGACATGTGTCACCCCCTAGTCCCAGTCAGGATATCGTCCACGACGTCCGCGTGGGTAGAGCAGTGACAAACTGTACCCAGTCAGGACATAGTCCACAACGTCCGCGTGGGTCAGCATGCAACAATGCAAGGATGGTGCATGCCCCAAACATATAAAGCACCCTGATGCAATGACATGTGTCACCCCCTAGTCCCAGTCAGGATTGTCCATAACGTCCGCGTGGGTGGAGCTGTGACAAACTGTACCCAGTCAGGACATCGTCCACAACGTCCGCGTGGGTCAGCATGCAACAATGCAGAGATGGTGTATGATAGATACACATACCTCCCTCCCAAGTCCTCAGTATACTAAGTCTCAGTCTGAAATCCTATAACAGGAAATACAGGTAACTTACAAGGTATACTGACCGGAAAACTATCAATCCCTCAAGGTCAAAGGCAGGAGATACACCACTATCTCTAAGCATATATATCGATATGACAATATCCGAGACTGTATGGAACAAACAGCATAATAACTCAGGGATAAACTACATGTATCCAGAACAGGCACAATAACTAGGGATAGCGTATAATCTTACTGCTATCTATAACAGTCTATGCATAATCACATGACAATATCAAAAGAGATAAGTCAAAGGGTACCCGCCTCCAATGAAGATGCTCGTATCAAATGCAAATCTCCCGTCCAATAATCCGCAGGTACTCAATCAACGCCCTGTATAAAGGACATAGGTTTAGCTACAATACACATGATTCTTTGCTAAACAAACTTCCTTAATTAATTAGGATCAAACTAGTACCCAATCTAAACCGAACCTATACCAAGGTCTACAACTCGATCTGAACTCCAATTCAGAAACCACACTGTGATCAAGAACCAATCGTAGGAGAAAACCTAGCTCCTAAAGCCAAAAATAAAACCCATCTAAAACCATAACCAGTATCAACTGTATTATTGTCTAATCAAAGAACTCAGATTCAAATCCAACACAATAGAGATGTTTATTGATACAACTCACGAAGGAACCCAATAAGAACAACAAACTTAAAATATGATCACACGAAGTACTATCATATCTTAGCTCCACTAACAGATCACACACTCAATCCCCAATGTATCAGAATATTCTATTCCAGATATAATATATCCCGTAGCGCAAGCTAATAGATCAATAAGAGTAATCACAAATCACCCCTCAAGTGAAGTTGATGCAACATCAAGGATTAAGCAATTACACCTACATCTCCATACCTAAACCATAAGATGAAACACACTCCAATAACAGAATCACGACAATAAAAATCCAAATAAAACAAGATTAGAAGCCACTCAATCCGGGTTCCAATTTCAACAACCATTAAACCTCAGATTTGATATCACAAGATAATCAAGTCTAAATCCCATTCCACCACAATTTTACAATGTCATCCACTCCACAGATCCAACACAAGAACAAAAAGATAAGACATCAAACACTCAATACTGCACCTACAATTCAATTCTCAACCTATCAATCGAAACCACTCCACATGGCATTCATAAACCAAATCAATGAACCCATATCAAATCTCAATTTAGCTCATATAGACAGGAACTAAAACTAACAGACCAGAGTAGGGAGTTTGAGCTCACCTCACACGGCAGAATTGGTGCGCGACGTAGGGAGATGGTGCAGGACAACCAAAGAAACCCAGATCCAGGCTTCAACAGCTAATCCATCCATTTGGGCGCTACACTGATCGCCATCCCTACACAGCAAACGGAAGTAATCTCCACCAAACAATGAAACGCAACCACCGCAACCCAAACACAGCTAATTACACAGAGTTCATTCCAATTACAATCCCTTACCTCAAATCCCAATTGCAGATCCTCAGCGCAAGCAGAAGACGCGGGATTGGAGCCCTAGTTCCAATTCCAATTTCCGGAATCCGATCTGCCCATACCCACAAGGAATCAGTTTCGTCTTCCACTCCTCGTCTCAATCCCTCGGTTCCGAATCTAAAGCAACCAACCAAGCTTACCTCAGATCCCGAGCACCCACTCTTATTTCAGTTTCCGACGTTTCCTCAGCGAGGAGATGATTGGGCTTCGGCGTCGAGTGCACGCTGCCGAGGGAAAGGAAGTCGTCGGCCTTGAGCTCGTCAACTTCGCGTGGAGGAAAAAGATCGTCGACGATCGAGAGGGGCACGGCTAGGGTTCGCGAAGGAGAAGAGTGGAAGGGGGGGGGGGTCGGCGCCCGTCGGGTTCGGCTATGGCAGCGAGAGAGGAGAGGCGCTACCGTGATCGGGCTGGGGCTAGGTCAAGGTTTATATAAGTTGGCATTTTACAATTTAGTCCACACCATTTCCATCTAATTGCAAAAATGCCCTCTGTTTCAAGTTTTGTACCCATTAACCCCTTGTAACCATTTGTTTTAATTACAGTTTAGTCCAAAATTTAAGTCCAAGGCTTCGGAAACCCTGGAACCTTCCCAATAACTCTCCGAAAATTTCCGGAACCTAGTCAAAAGTGTCGGATTTTACATCCTCCCCCACTAATAAAAATTTGGTCCCCAAATTTTCTCATTCCTCATACGGCACACTAAAATCAAAACATGTCGGTACTCATCATGAGTAACCACTTCGTCTGGTATCCTAAGGTTACACTACTCTGGGCAACTGAAGTTATCAATCCAGAGGTTATCATCCGAAAACCAAGTATACCAGAACAACCATTCAATCATCACAACTGTCCAGGGCACTCAATCCTAAGATTACTCACGCAAAGTCTATACTCCGATCCTCGAACGTAAAACGTTCAATTTCATGAATATCACCCAAGTATCCACAAGCCAAAAACATCCTCCAAATATTACAAGCCATATATATTTTTATATATCCTTCAATAAACCGTCAAAAGATAACCTATAATCTAAATATTGTTCCAATATGTTGTACCATATGCTACTATCAATAACAGACTTTCTACACAATCAACCACCAAAGGATCATTTATTCACCCGATGATCCATCAAAAAGCAACAATCCGATAGGTCCATGTCCACTAATAGAAACCGCAAATTCAACATATCATAGAGATTCGTCAATCTCAACCCACCTCTCAACACCAACAAGAAAGTCAACGGTGATAACAACCTTATCATCCCGTGAACTAATAGGTCCACGATGGGGATATAATAACCGAAAATCAGTGAACATTTTGACCTCCGGATTAATGTCCAATATCTCATCGGAAGGTAAGGATACAGCTAACTCCACATCCTCCGCACCCTAGCGAGTCGTACATCCCGAAGCACCATCGAGATTATCCAACCATATATACCCAATCTATGAGTCAGAATCCCTCATAGACTAGCGTAGCAACTAGCGAGTCACACCGACAGTCGACTCGTAATCCAATACAATCCATGGTCAAAACCCTCTGAGGTCCTACTCCATAACAAGGAGATAGAGACGTGTAATCCCTCAGGAGTATCTCAACATACTCATGAAGCAATCCCTTTATTTCCCCACAGGCCGTCCTCGATAATATCTAACTAGAGTGACCTAGTCTTGTAAGTGATTTGCCTTCACGCAAATCATAAGTCGGTATATACCTGTTTGGTTATTCGGACCAAGTAAAAGTAGTCACCCATAAATATCAAGCAACTAGCTCCATATTTTTCCGTATTAGATTAAATCATCCATAAGCATGTACTTTCTAGGTCAACTACCCAGTACAAGTGATCCATGGTTAAAGTCCCCAAAGAACAGATTGTATCAATCCTCTACTAACGATGATAGCATATAGCTAATGCTACCCTTCTACATCCATGTAGGTCAGAAACCCTAGTCGTGCCGTCCAGGTCACCTAACCAGGCATATGCAACCCAAATGTCTGAAATTACTTACACTAGGATAAGTCGATCCTATACCGATTGAGCCAACTACGGTAAGCAGCTCCAGTTCTCGCTCAGCTAATAATAGCTAGAACACATACTACATATAGTAAGGTCCTGAAAAACCAAAATCTTTAACCTCCAACAAATTACCGACATATTCGACCTTAGCTTTTCGATTCAACAATCGATGTCACTAGAGAATTAACATTCTCCACTCCAAGGTATTATCCGCAATGTACCAACGAGTCGCTCCCAGGAACGATCACCAATAAGATAGATTGACAACATGTCAATCCAACTAAACCAAGTCTACCAATATATATCCATCAAATATGAATATACGATCCTACCAAGTTGGGATAGTCTAACCAATTTTAAGTCTGATAATAAGCACTAAAGGTAGGATAGGTCCAGAAGATATACCTTTTGCCGCCTGGAGAAGTCCTGTCGCTACCAAGTCCCCAAATTGCCGTCGCATCGCAACCACGGCTTTAAAAATCCGTAATGTACTCGGATGAATAACATCAACCCGAGCTCCGACACCTACCAGTTCAGTGTCAGATTTCAATTCCGAGAAATCCACGAATCGATGGTATCCCGCATCCTGGGCTTGATACCAAAAATACCAAAAATAAATCGGTATCAGATAAACCCCGAAAATCTCGTAAAACACGTAGGCATCGAAACCTACGCTCTGATACCAAAATAAATTGTCACGCCCCGAGACCCAAGAGCCGCTGATCCAATATAAAATCGGACAGCACCTCCCCTGTCCGGCGGACAATTTACACACACACAATATATATAACAATCCACGCAGTTTAAATATTTACATAACCACGCAGTTTAAAGGGCCACAGGCCTCAGATATAAGCAGAAACAACAGTTATATGATTATAACTATCGAAAAACCAAATCCGAACTCACCTGAGCTGCCAGGGGGCAGGAACAAAACCAAAACCAATCGAAGTCCAACATAGGACTCAAAAGTACAATACCATCAAATAAAACGTGCATACATGTTCAAATCAAAATAGCGGAAGCATAATAAATACTACAGGGTCCACAACCGAAGCAACGTAATGCCAAAATCAAAAAGAGCTCCGCTGGAGCTGGGGACTGGCGACTAGGGATCTCCTCGCAGACATCAACCTGAAATAAACATATATGGCAACGGGGTGAGTCCATAGCTCAGCGGATACCCAAACAGATATGCATAGAAGGTTATACCAACAATAAGAGTTCAGCTACTACAGTCTCACAACAACAGTAGGGGAAAAACTAGTACTGAACATACCGAAGTAGATATATACCTGAATCCATCTAACCTGTATAGAGGGTAAGAAATACCAGAGGAAAACCAATAGACATATAAGCTCAGTTAGCAAGTCTCCAGAATATGCGATGTCAAACAAGTGCAGCAAATAAGTGCAGCAAACAATGCACAATGCAAAATATGCACATGGTGCAATGACATGTGTCACCCCCTAGTCCCAGTCAGGATATCGTCCACGACGTCCGCGTGGGTAGAGCAGTGACAAACTGTACCCAGTCAGGACATAGTCCACAACGTCCGCGTGGGTCAGCATGCAACAATGCAAGGATGGTGCATGCCCCAAACATATAAAGCACCCTGATGCAATGACATGTGTCACCCCCTAGTCCCAGTCAGGATTGTCCATAACGTCCGCGTGGGTGGAGCTGTGACAAACTGTACCCAGTCAGGACATCGTCCACAACGTCCGCGTGGGTCAGCATGCAACAATGCAGAGATGGTGTATGATAGATACACATACCTCCCTCCCAAGTCCTCAGTATACTAAGTCTCAGTCTGAAATCCTATAACAGGAAATACAGGTAACTTACAAGGTATACTGACCGGAAAACTATCAATCCCTCAAGGTCAAAGGCAGGAGATACACCACTATCTCTAAGCATATATATCGATATGACAATATCCGAGACTGTATGGAACAAACAGCATAATAACTCAGGGATAAACTACATGTATCCAGAACAGGCACAATAACTAGGGATAGCGTATAATCTTACTGCTATCTATAACAGTCTATGCATAATCACATGACAATATCAAAAGAGATAAGTCAAAGGGTACCCGCCTCCAATGAAGATGCTCGTATCAAATGCGAATCTCCCGTCCAATAATCCGCAGGTACTCAATCAACGCCCTGTATTAAAGGACATAGGTTTAGCTACAATACACATGATTCTTTGCTAAACAAACTTCCTTAATTAATTAGGATCAAACTAGTACCCAATCCAAACCGAACCTATACCAAGGTCTACAACTCGATCTGAACTCCAATTCAGAAACCACACTGTGATCAAGAACCAATCGTAGGAGAAAACCTAGCTCCTAAAGCCAAAAATAAAACCCATCTAAAACCATAACCAGTATCAACTGTATTATTGTCTAATCAAAGAACTCAGATTCAAATCCAACACAATAGAGATGTTTATTGATACAACTCACGAAGGAACCCAATAAGAACAACAAACTTAAAATATGATCACACGAAGTACTATCATATCTTAGCTCCACTAACAGATCACACACTCAATCCCCAATGTATCAGAATATTCTATTCCAGATATAATATATCCCGTAGCGCAAGCTAATAGATCAATAAGAGTAATCACAAATCACCCCTCAAGTGAAGTTGATGCAACATCAAGGATTAAGCAATTACACCTACATCTCCATACCTAAACCATAAGATGAAACACACTCCAATAACAGAATCACGACAATAAAAATCCAAATAAAACAAGATTAGAAGCCACTCAATCCGGGTTCCAATTTCAACAACCATTAAACCTCAGATTTGATATCACAAGATAATCAAGTCTAAATCCCATTCCACCACAATTTTACAATGTCATCCACTCCACAGATCCAACACAAGAACAAAAAGATAAGACATCAAACACTCAATACTGCACCTACAATTCAATTCTCAACCTATCAATCGAAACCACTCCACATGGCATTCATAAACCAAATCAATGAACCCATATCAAATCTCAATTTAGCTCATATAGACAGGAACTAAAACTAACAGACCAGAGTAGGGAGTTTGAGCTCACCTCACACGGCAGAATTGGTGCGCGACGTAGGGAGATGGTGCAGGACAACCAAAGAAACCCAGATCCAGGCTTCAACAGCTAATCCATCCATTTGGGCGCTACACTGATCGCCATCCCTACACAGCAAACGGAAGTAATCTCCACCAAACAATGAAACGCAACCACCGCAACCCAAACACAGCTAATTACACAGAGTTCATTCCAATTACAATCCCTTACCTCAAATCCCAATTGCAGATCCTCAGCGCAAGCAGAAGACGCGGGATTGGAGCCCTAGTTCCAATTCCAATTTCCGGAATCCGATCTGCCCATACCCACAAGGAATCAGTTTCGTCTTCCACTCCTCGTCTCAATCCCTCGGTTCCGAATCTAAAGCAACCAACCAAGCTTACCTCAGATCCCGAGCACCCACTCTTATTTCAGTTTCCGACGTTTCCTCAGCGAGGAGATGATTGGGCTTCGGCGTCGAGTGCACGCTGCCGAGGGAAAGGAAGTCGTCGGCCTTGAGCTCGTCAACTTCGCGTGGAGGAAAAAGATCGTCGACGATCGAGAGGGGCACGGCTAGGGTTCGCGAAGGAGAAGAGTGGAAGGGGGGGGGGGGTCGGCGCCCGTCGGGTTCGGCTATGGCAGCGAGAGAGGAGAGGCGCTACCGTGATCGGGCTGGGGCTAGGTCAAGGTTTATATAAGTTGGCATTTTACAATTTAGTCCACACCATTTCCATCTAATTGCAAAAATGCCCTCTGTTTCAAGTTTTGTACCCATTAACCCCTTGTAACCATTTGTTTTAATTACAGTTTAGTCCAAAATTTAAGTCCAAGGCTTCGGAAACCCTGGAACCTTCCCAATAACTCTCCGAAAATTTCCGGAACCTAATCAAAAGTGTCGGATTTTACATTAATAATGTCCACAAATAAAGGCTCTCAATTAGGTTCATGAAAAAGTTTTTATCAAAATTATAAATAAATAAAAAAAACTATTTAAATGAATAAATAAATTTATAATATTAAACTCATTAACCAATTTCAAATTGTAAAAATAAAAAAAATTTAATCAATCAAACAAACCAATTAAACACTTGAACCAAACTCGAAATTCGAATTTCAAAAATTTGAGAGGAGAGGAGATGACAAGTGATTTCTTTGGGCTTTGGATGTGGGCTATGGATCTCCAATTCACCTCTTAGTGGACTATAGCCGGCGGCGGCAGCCTCTCCTCTTTGGTGAAGGCACAGTAGGCCGGCTACTTCCAATCTATCGGAGTGGACATCGCCATCTTTGACGAAAACAGAATCCCTCTGCTCAACAACCCATGCGGAGAAGGCTTCCTGCCGACGGATAGGCAGGAGGCAGGAAGGGGGGAATTACTGCTCCTTTGAATGTCACATTTCTGAACGCCATCAACATAGAGTCGTCCACTTCTTCTGCTAGTGAAATGTACCCGTCATGGGGAAACTTGTTGGACGGTTGGAGCGTGGATGGGTTGGTCAGAGTTCCATTGGAATCGCAAATTTGGTATCGGAAAGTGCTTAGCGTAGATGGTTAAAGTTGATGTTTTCTTCAAAAAATCGGAATACACTTAGGTTGCTGTCAGATAATTGGAGTTCGGTTGGATGTTTGGGAGGCTGCCGAGATGATTTGGATAGTAGAGGTTGAAAAGTCATGACCGATGGAATCACAAGGGTGATGACAATGTACATTGGTGATGAGAGAAGTATGGTTATGATTATGTATTGTTGAGAGTTGAATGCATAATTTTATTAATGAGGTGCTAATATATAAATACTGAAACACCTAAAATATCAGGAAAAAAACAAATTAGAAAATTAAAGAAATATTCTCTAATAATAAGAATATTACAATACTAGAAAATAAATAAATGAGAAAATTAAGGAAACAAATATTCTCTAATTAAGAAAACAAATATTCTCTAATAAAGAGAATATAATATTCGCTAATATACCCCCTCAAGATAGTGTCCCAGAGATGACACCAATTTTGCTGCAAATAGCAAATAGTCGAGGTCGAGAAAGTGACCTGGTGAGTGCATCGACCAACTGACCGACATCAGAAATATGAGTAACTTGTAGCTCAAAGGACTATACCAGATCACGAACAAAGTGATAGTCAATAGCTAGATGCTTCATTCGAGAGTGAAAAATAGGATTAGCCGAAAGATAGGTGACACCAAATTATCAGTGAAGAGAGTGATAACGAAAGAAGCAGTTCTGTTAGAAATGATTTAATCCATTGAAACTCTGATGCTGCAGAGACTATGATGCGATAATCGGCCTCAGTTGAAGAGCGTGTAACTGTCCGCTACTTGGTAGATTTCTAGAAAACTGGATTAGCACCCAGAAAAATAACAAATGAAGAGTGAGAGGTGTATCTGCAAGTAGACGAATACCAAGATCCCTAGTACCATTGAGATATCAAAGTAGATGTTTCATAGCGCCCCAGTGTGTCTTTGAAAGGGCATGCATAAACTGTGAAAGTTTAGTGACCGCAAAGGAAATATCAAGATAGGTCAGACGGAGATGTTGTAAACCACCAATTACCTGTCGGAACTTAGTTGCATCAAAAGATGGAGACCAATCATGCAAAGTAAGATGAGAGCTAGCAGCAATAGGTGTGGAAACTGTCTTGGAGGCAAGCATGTTGTGTTAGAGAGAAGATCAGTGGTATACTTTTGCTGGAGAGACTAAGAAGGCGCGAAGCTCCAAATACCAGGCGCGTGGAGTTTGCTTTAGGCCATAAAGTGCCTTATGCAAACAACACATATGATTTGGAAATTCAGCACTGTGCATACTTAGGTTGTGTCGGATAAACCTCTTCTGTAAGACATCCATTGAGAAATCCATTATTGACATCAAGTTGGTGAAGACACCACCTCTTATTTATAGCCAAACTAAGAACAATACGAATGATTACCAAATTAATAATAGGCTTGAATGCATCATGAATGTTAACACCAGGATGCTGATGAAAGCCCATAGCAACAAGGCGAGCCTAATACCAATCATAGCACAGGGAGGAGATGACAACAAATGGAAAAATATGCCCCATAAACTTTACATGATGAGATACAAAATCTTTTTTGAGAGTGAGATCATAGCACAAAAAGGAACGCTGAGTGAGAGAATAACTAAGAAAGACACAGGAGGTTGACTTGGTATCAAGTTTGTGACGGGAGTAGGGGCGCAACCACGGAAATCACAGACACCCGATGACACAAAGCTTTGATAGTTATTGAGAATCGATTTTCAACAAGAAATTTGAATGCAATAAAGGTAGAGTATACATCTGATTTTTTGCAAAGAGAATAAAACCATATATACTTTGTAAAATAATCAACGAAGATAATATAATATCTTGGCCCATCAAATGAAAAAACAGGAGATGCTCATGCATCAGAAAAGATAATATCCAAAGGAACATGAGATGAAATACTAGATTTATGAAAAGACAACTTATGACTTTTATTAATTTTGCATGAAGTGTAAGAAAAATCAGATAAAATATCCATAGAAAATGAAAGGCTAAAGTAGGAGTGAGCAAAAATTCGAAAATATCGAATTAACCGAACCGAATCAACTGAATTTTGAAATTCGGTTCGGTTAATTCGGTTTTCAGTTTTTTTAAATTCGGTTCGATTTTCAATTAAATCGGTTCGGTTTTGATTTTGAATTTTGTAAACCGAATAAATCGAATAAAAATATTAATTTAATTATTTTTTATTTAAAAATATAATTAATTAAATAAAATCTTGTTATTTTAATTAAAAATTGAATAAAATTTAAAATTTCAGTTAATTTGGTCAAAAATCGAATTAACTGAAATTTTATTGGTTCAGTAAGTTCAGTTTTTGTAGAAAATTCGGTCGGTTCGGTTAGTTCCAAAACAAATCGGTTAATTCGATTTTCGGTTAATTCGGTTTGATCGGTTCGGTTTTGACCGAATGCTCAGCCCTGGGCTAAAGGAAGGCAAAGACTGCTGCAAAATACCTAACAATGAATGACCTAAATAACTATGCTATAAAGACATAGACGATGAAATAAATGTAGAACGGGCAGAAGCAAACGATAGCTTTGACGCAAATTTAGTAATAGACACCATCTTTACGGGCTCTGCTGACTAGTATTGCCCCCGTACGACGATCCAACACCTAAAAATAGGAATCTGAGAAAAAGAATATAATGGGATTAGTAGCATAAAGTGTTGCAACAGAAATCAAATATTTTGATACCGAAGGCACATATAAAACATTGGAGAAACTAAAGGTAAATATGAGTTATAAGAAAGAGAAAGAATTAGTATGGGTAATAAGTAGTCTAGAATCGTCACCAATAATAATCCTATCTTTCCCATAGTAAGGCTCATGCAATGAAAGAGTAGCGAGATCAGTAGTGACATGATGAGAGGCGCCAGAGTCAACTACCCATTCCTAAGAATCAGACCGAGGGGTAGAATGAACGACAGTGTGAGTATAGTGTACTATATGTAAGATGCAGAGCACGCGGCAGAGTCGGAGGAAGCAAGGCTAGCATCGAGGGAGGCATATGATCGCACTGGCGAGTAGAGTGACCCGTGACAACACAGATCTGACAATGCCCAAGATAGCGATTGGGACTGGATGCAACTGACTGTGTAGGCGGGGATGCAGGCAGCACTGGGGCAGGAAGGCGCTGTTGATAGGACATCGTCAGAATCTGCCATGTTTACGGTTGTGCAATGTTTGAATTAGAAGCATGCTGGCGACCACTATGAGAGTTTGAATATCGAGTACGTGAATTCCCTGTGGGAGCCATAAGAGCAGTCACTGGCACCGAAGATGGAGATGTTGAAATTTTTAATTGGGCCTCATAGTTGAGAAGTTGATCTAAGAGCTCGTCAAAGGTGACAGGAATATCACAAACTTACAAAGAATGTGAGATATTACAATAGTCTTGGCTAAGACTATTTAGGACACGAATAGAAAGTTCATCAAAATCAACTTTGACATTCATAAGCGCAAGAGTATCAATATTTCTTTTTTATGTCTTGCATATAATCAATGATAGATCTATAACTTTGCTTCAGACCTTAGACCTAGAAAATGACATCTAGTAGTGCCAAAAGGAGCCACACAAATGTGCCTCTCCTGGGCATGGCCGTGTGAAGTGACACACCCAAACTACACTGCAGGTTAATTTCGTAACGACCATAACTTCTCTCTTAGTTAGATTTTTTAGTTGTTCTTTATATCAAACTAAAGAGGACTTGAAGATCTACAACTCTCATGAAGACATCAACCCCTGAATATCAAGTCTTGGGGAGGCACGAAGTTGTGAAACTGAGCACGGCCTGGTGACACGGCCATGCCTCAAGCCAGACTATGCATTGGAAGAAAAATGATCATAACTTCTTACTTGATTGGAATAACCGGATGGTATCTACATGAAAGTTGAAGAGGATTTCAAGATCTACAACTTTGATGAAGATATCAATTCGAGAAAATGAAATTTTGAGGTCTAACAATGGGTCACACTGACGTGCCTCTCTTAGGCACAATCGTGTCACATAGCCATGCCAGCAGACATGACCCAAGATGAATTTTTAGACAAGGTCGTGCCAAATAGCATGGAATGTGCTGGGGCGATGCTACTCCCCAAGTCAAGGTCGTCCTAACCCCACAGGCAAGACCGTCCTACCCCCAGGCAAGGTCGTGCTACCCCCCTTGACCAGGCCATGCTAATTAACATGACCTGTGCTATTTTGGCCGAAATTGGCACGACATGGAAGTGCCAAGCCACACGACCTGAACTAGGGGTTACACACCCTAGGCGCAGGGCGTACAAGGGGGGGGGGGGTATTCCTTCCCATGGTCCATGACTCTCCATGCAAAAATGACTATAAAGAGGTTTCTCCCATTTTCTCACATCTTTGCCTTTGGGGCTCCACCCCTTGGCTTGGAGAAGGGTTTTACCCTCTAGGGGAAACCCTAGAGCTTTCATCCTCGCTGATCTGCCCACCTCCAGAGCAAGGAGACACTTCATGAAGACCGGCGACACCACGATAAGCTCTCTCTCTTCCCTCTTCTCTCAAGCTTAGAGTTGTAGAAGCTATTTTTATTATCTTCTTGTTATCTTCCTTATAATGGAGTAGTTTTCCAAATCTAGGATATAGGAGGTAGCTACAATGTGATGATGTTGTATGAACTATGTATTGATGTATTTTCTTATTCAATGAAATATCTATGCTTATTCTATTATGTATGTTGCCTTGCATATGTTTGTTGAAATGCTTGAATGGTGAATTCATATAGTTGTGAAAGTTTGATTGCCACATAGAGGGAGTGTCTGAGATCGTATGCCTGAAGAGTCTTAATGACAGGGGGTATCCTTTCAACTGAATGTCTCGGACAATGCCTCTAATGGAGGTCGATTCCTTACAAGTGGTTAGCTAACACCACCAAATGAGATTCTCCCTATCCCGTGTTAGTAGATGACTTGTATAATTTAGAATCGCATATCCCAGGGCAATTTGAGTGACATAGGTTCTTGGCTATGCTAGAAAGGGCATCTGAAGCTACCTTGCCTATCTAATGACACTGGATGGCAAAAGGGGAAAGTACTCTGGTGCGCTTCTACAAGGTCAACATCGGTACATAGTTAGTGTTGGGACCGGGTGCATGTTGACATGGATGCGGGTTCACAATTTTAAAATTAATTACGTGCAACGGAAAGTTTAGCATAAATAATTTCTCAAATTATTTAACCACACATCTAAGCATGCAACCTTATGTTGTGTAGATATGATCATATATTTAAAATTTTACAGAAACGTAAACTAATTTACTTGTTACCTCGCGTAACTCGAAGAAAGGGACGAGATCCAACCGTAAGCGTCCCTCGGAAGCTCCGCCTCTATTCGCGTCCACGCCGAGTTTTCTTCGGGATGACTTCGCAAAGCCACGAGTTTCATGCCGACAAGAACTACTAGATTCTCCAAAGGCACGACAATAATACCAAGAGAGAGATGGGAAGACTAACCACCAAACGAAGAACGGAATCAAGATTCCGGGAGGAAGGAAGGAGTTGCGCCCGCTTCTTCTTCTTCTTCGACAGCCGCTTGGTGGTGGCTGAAGCTCACGGCAAAAGGGGTTCTCCTTTTAGGGCCGACGGCACTAGAGGAGGGAGAGGGAGAGAAGGAGAGAGAGAGAGGGGGCTTATTTCTAGATCTCTTAGATTAAATTCCAAGCCTTGCCTTGGTTCCTTTATATAGTAGCCTCTCAACCGCCAAGTCTCCTTTTTATGGAATAAATTTTCATAAGAAATTTATCATATAAATTTTTTCTATGATTTATTCCATCATGCCATGTTTTTATCATAATTTAATTTATAATAAAAACAATCATGTCTCCCTTTTCTTATGGAATAAATTTTCACAAGAAATTTATTATATAAATTTTTCTTATCATGGAAAAATCAATTCATAATTGATTTTATAAAATAAAAAAACTATTCAAAGTTTATTTTAATTTCCATGAAAATAATAAACCAAACCTCGGTTTATAAAATTTATATTATCATTAATTTTATAAAACAAACCACACTTGGTTTATTTCATAACATGAACCAAACAATTTGGTTCTCCCTTTTAATGTGGCCGGCCAAACAAAGAGGGTAGGGACCCTCTTTGGCCGGCCAAACCCAAGCCAAGATCATATGAATTAAACTCATTTAATTCGTCCAATAAGCCTTCAAAAGACTTTGCCATTTTATGCTTCCGATGCGTCTCTGAAAAATTCAGATTCGACTTATCTCTCTTGATCGGAAAATCCAATTTTCAACTCGTTTTAAATCCCTCGGATTACTCGTAGTGCGTGTGACTAAATAGGCTTTCGATTTATGTTGGTCGTCTATAATTAACCAATTATAGAACGATCATGAGTGGCACTTAGTAGTACATCATGATCCCCAATTAATCGAAAGATCAACGGTTGACCTCAGAAATAATTCTGAAACCCTTCAGCAGCTATAATGAATCGTGCCCCATTCCCTTCACCATCTTATACCCACTTGGTTCAGGACATGGTCTATGTATGTCAGTCCCCACTAGGCTGACTACGTCACACCTAGCTCAAGTAACGTTTCCTCGTCCTATGGATTCTAATTACTCTCATGTATTTAAGAGATTCATACTCTGAACATGTCATGCTCTGGCCAGAGGCTTCGAGTAACAATTCGACGATAGGCCTCGGGTATACATCTCCTCGCAAGGAGTGGTGAATCCTTTGTAGGCTGTTCAAACATCTTCGGGCACTTCGGCTTATACCCAATCATCCTGGGTCCACACCTCCTTGGAGATGCTTGCTTAAGATGTCAAAGTATAAGTCTCCATGACCAAGATGACTTGAACACCGCAAGTCAAAGGAACATCGCACTTAAGCTGCAGTAAGAACTTCACTGACATGTCTATATGTAGACTACCATATGAAGTTTTACAGCTAGTCACTCCAATGAACTAGTTCCCTTAACTAGCATTCATGTTTATCTCCGGACATCCCAATGTCACCAGCCAGTGAGAATCAGCTGATTAGAGAATAACCCATGCTAGTCTCAATAGAATTGACAGTGTCCGTATCTATCAATTCGTCGACTAGGGACAATTTCAATACTTCACAATTGCACATGTAGTGATAATCACTAGTTGTGAATTCATCACAAATTCTCTCATGCTGTGAATTGTATTGTGGACACTCAGTAAATGAGTTTAAGATCTCAATCAAATACACAGACATGTATACTCAAATAGTGAATATTCATTTATTAAAATAAATGATTACAATCATAAGGCGATTGCCTTAGGACACTTCTCTTATATTACTAACAAACTCCCACTTGGCCTAATGCCAATCGCTACGGAACCCAATACCACAGGCTCTAACATGACCCTCAAACTTACTTTGAGGCAAGACCTTAGTTAAAGGATCCGCTAAATTCCTTTTAGTGGGAATTTTCTCAATTTGTATATCATTCCTACTTATAATCTCTCTGATCAGATGATAGCGGCGAAGCACATGTTTGGATCGCTGATGAGACCTTGGTTCCTTTGCTTGTGCAATAGCTCCATTGTTGTCATAATAAACCGGTATTGCTTCATCAATGGTTGGAACCACACCAAGTTCTGAGACGAACTTCTTGATCCAGACTGCTTCCTTTGCTGCTTCCGAAGGTGCAATATATTCCCCTTCCGTGGTAGACTCCGCTACGGTGTCTTGCTTGGAACTCTTCCAACTTATTGCGTCTCCATTCAAAATAAATACGTATCCAGACTGAGATTTGGAGTCATCCTTATCTGTCTGGAAACTGGCATCTGTATACCCACGTATTACCATATCACCTTCTCTATATATTAGGAACACATCCTTAGTTCTTCTTAAGTACTTGAGGATTGTCTTGACAGCCACCCAATGATCCATTCCTGGATCAGACTGGTATCTGCTTGTGACGCTCAGAGCATACGATACATCGGGCCTAGTACATAACATAACATACATGATAGATCCTATCGCGGATGCATAAGGAATCTTATTCATGCAAATCCTCTCGTCTTCTGTGCGCGGACACATAGACTTCGAAAGGTTGATCCCATGCCGGATGGGAAGGTAACCTTTCTTGGATTTCAACATGCTAAACCTTTCTAGCACTCGGTCTATATATGTAGACTGCGAAAGACCAAGCAACCGTTTTGATCTATCTCTATAGATTCTAATCCCAAGGATATAGGTTGCTTCTCCCAGGTCTTTCATGGAGAAAGTTTTGGACAACCAAATTTTAACTGACTGTAAGACTGATATATCGTTTCCTATAAGTAATATGTCATCGACATATAACACTAGGAATACGACTGCACTCCCATTAACCTTCTTCTACACACAAGGTTCGTTAGGATTTTGTGAGAAATCAAACTCTTTGATTGTCTCATCAAAACGGATGTTCCAGCTCCTGGATGCTTGCTTCAGTCCATATATGGATCGTCGAAGCTTGCATATTTTGGTTTTATCAACCGTTGTGAAACCTTCAGGTTGTATCATGTATACATCCTCAAGCAGGTTTCCATTAAGGAAAGCTGTTTTCACATCCATTTGCCATATCTCATAATCATAATGAGCTGCTATGGCCAGGAGCATCCGAATGGATTTAAGCATAGCTACTGGCGAATAGGTTTCGTCATAATCAATTCCTTGTTTCTGACGATATCCTTTTGCCACTAATCTAGCCTTAAAGGTAACAACATTACCTTCCATGTCGGTTTTCTTCTTGAAAACCCACTTGCACCCTATGGGCTTAATTCCTTCAGGTGGGTTAACCAAGTCCCATACTTGATTTTTGTACATGGAATCCATTTCCGACTTCTTGGCATCAAGTCATTTATCCCTTTCTGAATTATTCAGAACATCTTCATAATTGATAGGTTCGTCATTGTTAATGAGTAACACGTCGTTCGATTCACTTATGAGAAATCCGTATCTCTCTGGAATATTGCGTGTCCTATCAGACCTACGAAGAAGTGATGTTGTTTTAGGTTCAATTGATAGCTCATCATTATGAGTTATCGGTTGTGGGTCTAGACTAGGTGTCTCTGTAATGTCTATTGGAGTTTCTTGAACTTCTTCAAGTTCAATATTACTCCCACTATTTTCTTGTAAAAGAAATTCTTTTTCTAGAAACACAGCATGCCTTTTGTTCCAAGGGATGATAGAATTGGTAACGTTTCGTTTCCTTAGGGTATTCAATAAATAGACATTTATCAGACTTAGCATCCAATTTGTCTGATACAGTCCGCTTCACATAAGCAGGACAACCCCATATTTTAAGGTGAGTTAAATGAGGTTTCTTACTATTCCACGTCTCATATGGAGTAGTAGAGACTACCTTGGTTGGGACTCTGTTTAGCAAGTAAACAGCTGTCTTAAGTGCATAGCCCCAAAAGGATTTTGGAAGAGTTGCATGATTCATCATAGATCTAACCATGTCCATCAAGGTTCGGTTACGCCTCTCAGATACACCATTATGCTGTGGTGTATATGGCGGAGTCCATTGAAATAATATCTCATTGTCCCTAAGATAATCTTGAAACTCTTGACTTAAATATTCACCACCCCGATCGGATTGAAGTATCTTAATACTTTTGCCAAGCTGTTTCTCTACTTCATTTCTGAACTCTTTGAATTTCTCAAAAGCTTCAGATTTGTGTTTCATTAAGAACACATACCCGAATCGTGAGTGATCATCGATAAAGGTAATGAAGTAGCTATAGCCTCCTTGTGCAAGAGTTGACATTGGTCCACATACATCAGTATGTATTAGACCAAGCAATTCTCCCACTGCTTTACCTTTTCCGGAAAAGGGTAATTTGACCATCTTGCCTTTTAAGCATGATTCACATGTATCAAATGAACCGAGTTCAAATGATTCCAGAATTCCATATTGGTGTAATTTGGTCATGCGTTTCTTACTTACATGGCCAAGACGACAATGCCACGTATAGAAGTCTATTTGATTATCTATTTGAGCACGTTTGTTGCTAACTTCGATATTGAAAACGTCACCGGATAAATCTAACGTGTAGATATCATTGCACAAAGTTTCGGTCCCATAAAGAACACCATTTAAAGTTATGTAACAACAATTGTTACTAAAAGTTAAATGATAACCCTTTTCATTCAAGAATGAAATAGATACAATGTTCTTTATTAACGAAGGAACAAAATAACAATTATCCAATTCTAAGACACGTCCAGTAGGGAGCTTTAGCAAAAATGTTCCGATGGCAACAGCAGCAATCTTAGCTCCATTTCCAACTCGCAAATTCGCTTCTCCCTTGACGAGTCTTCTTCTATTCCTTAGCCCCTGTATGTCATTACATATATGTGAGCTACACCCAGTATCAAGTACCCAGGTGGTGGAGGAAATAGAGTGACATTCAATAACGAAGATACTTGAAGAGGATGGGGCATCGGATGCCTTCTTCTTCAAGGACTCAAGATAAACCTTGCAGTTTCTTCGCCAGTGACCCTCCTTGCCGCAGTGATGGCAAGTGCCTTTTGGTGTCTTTTCAGTCTTTTTGGCCTTTTTCTTCTTTCGCTTATTCTGTTCTTTGGCCTTCCTCTTAGAACCTTTCTTCGAGGAACCAACTAACAGTACCGTCTTCTGATCCTGCTTCACAGAAGGCTCTATAGTTTTCAGCAGGTTGAGCAACTCAGGAATGGTAGTCTCCAGCTTGTTCATCCGATAGTTCATCACAAATTGTGAGTAACTTTTGGGCAAACAATGCAGAATTAAGTCAATACTTNTCTTGAACTTCTTCAAGTTCAATATTACTCCCATTTTCTTGTAAAAGAAATTCTTTTTCTAGAAACACAGCATGCCTTTTGTTCCAAGGGATGATAGAATTGGTAACGTTTCGTTTCCTTAGGGTATTCAATAAATAGACATTTATCAGACTTAGCATCCAATTTGTCTGATACAGTCCGCTTCACATAAGCAGGACAACCCCATATTTTAAGGTGAGTTAAATGAGGTTTCTTACTATTCCACGTCTCATATGGAGTAGTAGAGACTACCTTGGTTGGGACTCTGTTTAGCAAGTAAACAGCTGTCTTAAGTGCATAGCCCCAAAAGGATTTTGGAAGAGTTGCATGATTCATCATAGATCTAACCATGTCCATCAAGGTTCGGTTACGCCTCTCAGATACACCATTATGCTGTGGTGTATATGGCGGAGTCCATTGAAATAATATCTCATTGTCCCTAAGATAATCTTGAAACTCTTGACTTAAATATTCACCACCCCGATCGGATTGAAGTATCTTAATACTTTTGCCAAGCTGTTTCTCTACTTCATTTCTGAACTCTTTGAATTTCTCAAAAGCTTCAGATTTGTGTTTCATTAAGAACACATACCCGAATCGTGAGTGATCATCGATAAAGGTAATGAAGTAGCTATAGCCTCCTTGTGCAAGAGTTGACATTGGTCCACATACATCAGTATGTATTAGACCAAGCAATTCTCCCACTGCTTTACCTTTTCCGGAAAAGGGTAATTTGACCATCTTGCCTTTTAAGCATGATTCACATGTATCAAATGAACCGAGTTCAAATGATTCCAGAATTCCATATTGGTGTAATTTGGTCATGCGTTTCTTACTTACATGGCCAAGACGACAATGCCACGTATAGAAGTCTATTTGATTATCTATTTGAGCACGTTTGTTGCTAACTTCGATATTGAAAACGTCACCGGATAAATCTAACGTGTAGATATCATTGCACAAAGTTTCGGTCCCATAAAGAACACCATTTAAAGTTATGTAACAACAATTGTTACTAAAAGTTAAATGATAACCCTTTTCATTCAAGAATGAAATAGATACAATGTTCTTTATTAACGAAGGAACAAAATAACAATTATCCAATTCTAAGACACGTCCAGTAGGGAGCTTTAGCAAAAATGTTCCGATGGCAACAGCAGCAATCTTAGCTCCATTTCCAACTCGCAAATTCGCTTCTCCCTTGACGAGTCTTCTTCTATTCCTTAGCCCCTGTATGTCATTACATATATGTGAGCTACACCCAGTATCAAGTACCCAGGTGGTGGAGGAAATAGAGTGACATTCAATAACGAAGATACTTGAAGAGGATGGGGCATCGGATGCCTTCTTCTTCAAGGACTCAAGATAAACCTTGCAGTTTCTTCGCCAGTGACCCTCCTTGCCGCAGTGATGGCAAGTGCCTTTTGGTGTCTTTTCAGTCTTTTTGGCCTTTTTCTTCTTTCGCTTATTCTGTTCTTTGGCCTTCCTCTTAGAACCTTTCTTCGAGGAACCAACTAACAGTACCGTCTTCTGATCCTGCTTCACAGAAGGCTCTATAGTTTTCAGCAGGTTGAGCAACTCAGGAATGGTAGTCTCCAGCTTGTTCATCCGATAGTTCATCACAAATTGTGAGTAACTTTTGGGCAAACAATGCAGAATTAAGTCAATACTTAGTTCGTGATCCATTGCAAAACCGAGTGTGCCCAGTTGCTCAATGTACCCCAACATCTTCAACACAAACTGTGAGACAGAAGTGCCTTCCTGCATCTTAGAGGTGAAGAGGAGTCTGGAGACCTCGAACCTTTCGGATCTCGCCTGCTCGTCAAATAACTCATGAAGATGGAAGATGATGGTATAGGCATTCATATGCTCATGCTGCTTTTGTAGCTCAGGTACCATAGCGGCTAGCATGATGCAACTCGCAAGTTCAGAATCGGTCACATATTTCTGATAGGCCACTAACTGGTCTGGAGTTGCATCTTCTGGAGGACGGTTGGGAAGTTGATCTTCAAGGACATAAGCAAGCTTTTCTGCCTTGAGGACTATCCTCAGGTTTCGAAGCCAGTCCATGAAGTTTGACCCAGTCAGCTTATTGGTGTCCAAAATGGAACGCAAATTCAGAGAAGACATAATCAAGTGATTATCCTAGAAATACAAATTGAGCTTATGTGAGAAGAATGATAAAGAATGCATCAACATACATTAATTAAATCCTATTTATTTTTCAAATTGAATAACCCTTTTTATCAATTCGGGAGATCGTAGGAACATCTCCAAATAGGTTGATATCCAACCATAGATAAGAACAACCATGGCTGTGGCCATCAAGTTATTCTTAGCTATGAAGGTAGGTAATTATACCGATTACATATCACATATATGTAACTACCACTTTATGCTATCAACTAATTGAATGTTTGCATAAATCATTGGGTTGTTAACTCATTAACAAGTATGCAACAATATACATAGCACCCAACTGCACCTCTCTTTACATCGACCTTGGCTGTGGCACAACAAATCGATGCTCCAAGCTTAAGGCTGACCCATTAATCAAGAAATAGTTTTAATATGGTTGGAGCTCATTCAACCGTTTAGTCAGGCTTGGATGTGTCCAACAACCAAAACTAAGGATTGACCTCTGACTCCAACTATATTAATCATAAACTAATTCCATGGTTTGAACATGTTGAGGTTCAAGCCGGGCATGGATGTGTCCATCAACCCAGACGAGAAACAAAACTCCAGTTCTAACCATATTAATGGAAGGTGTTTGCCTTAATATTTTGTAAGGGGTTTTGGGTCTCATCCTTTTCTTTTAAGCACATTCATGACATATAATTATGTCATGTACTAACGATTTCCTTAATAAAGTATGTATGTGACTTAATTTATCAAGTCTCATTAATTAAATTAGGAACCGGATTTCCTAATTCCAATTTCATGCTTTATTCAAGGAATTATTTTGGGAAACAATTTCCTAAATTGTCATAATCAATTTCGGAAATAATATGTTTAAGACTTTGATTTCTCTAAATCAAATCTTATTAAATTAAGAGACAAATTCCCTTAATTCAACCACATATTATTTTCATGAAAATCTTATTTAAAAAAATATACTCTATAGGAAACAATTTTCCTAATTAATTTTGGAGACAATAATATGTAAGACAATCACCTCTTAAATCAAATAAGGAAATTATCGTTTGAGAATCATCTCAATAATTTCCAAGATTTGATCACATATTTTATTTATGGAAAATTAATATCAATAAATAACTTAATTTGGACGGCTCCCCGAGGCTCAATCCAAAATAAGAATTTATTGATAATATAATTTGGACAGCTCCCCGAGGCTTAATCCAAATTAAACATTTGACAATTTAAATTCAATTTAGGAAATTTAATTATAACAACTAACTTTAAATTGGACGGCTCCCCGAGGCTCAATCCAAAATAATGAATTTTGTAAATAATTTAATTTCCAATTATGAATTTAAATGCCAATTAATATTCCATAATTTGTCTAGACTTTCTCGAAAGAAAGTGCCCAAAATTGCGAGCTTTCCATAAATGGAAAGTTTCCAAAAATAAAATTTTCAGAATAATTGTAAGTTTCTGGTACAAAGAAAACTTACGTATTTCCAAAATTGAAAATTTCCAAAATAGAAAATTTCTAAAATTGGAAAGTTTTCGAAAATGGAAAGCTTTCACAATTATCATAAAATTTCAGAAATAGGGATATTTCAAAAGTTTGTGAAATTTCATGAGGATTTCCAAACTTTGAAATTCGTAAATCTAAAATTTACCATAATTGGAAAGTTTCCATAATTGAAAATTTTTCCAAAATTGAGATAATGACAAAGTTTTCCGTAAAATAATTATATGATTATGTCGAATACTAACCGGCTCTGATACTACTGTTGGGACCGGGTGCATGTTGACATGGATGCGGGTTTGTAATTTTAAAATTAATTACGTGCAGCGGAAGATTTAGCATAAATAATTTCTCAAATTATTTAACCACACATCTAAGCATGCAACCTTATGTTGTGTAGACATGATCATATATTTAAAATTTTGCAGAAACGTAAACTAATTTACTTGTTACCTCGCGTAACTCGAAGAAAGGGACGAGATCCAACCGTAAGCGTCCCTCGGAAGCTCCGCCTCTATTCGCGTCCACGCCGAGTTTTCTTCGGGATGACTTCGCAAAGCCACGAGTTTCGTGCCGACAAGAACTACTAGATTCTCCAAAGGAACGACAAGAATACCAAGAGAGAGATGGGAAGACTAACCACCAAACGAAGAATGGAATCAAGATTCCGATAGGAAGGAAGGAGTTGCGCCCGCTTCTTCTTCTTCTTCGGCAGCCGCTTGGTGGTGGCTGAAGCTCACGGCAAAAGGGGTTCTCTTTTTAGGGCCGGCGTCACTAGAGGAGGGAGAGGGAGAGAAGGAGAGAGAGGGCTTATTTCTAGATCTCTTAGATTAAATTCCAAGCCTTGCCTTGGTTCCTTTATATAGTAGCCTCTCAACCGCCAAGTCTCCTTTTTATGGAATAAATTTTCATAAGAAATTTATCATATAAATTTTTCTATGATTTATTCCATCATGCCATGTTTTTATCATAATTTAATTTATAATAAAAACAACCATGTCTCCCTTTTCTTATGGAATAAATTTTCACAAGAAATTTATTATATAAATTTTTTCTTATCATGGAAAAATCAATTCATAATTGATTTTATAAAATAAAATAAACTATTCAAAGTTTATTTTAATTTCCATGAAAATAATAAACCAAACCTCGGTTTATAAAATTTATATTATCCATAATTTTATAAAACAAACCACACTTGGTTTATTTTATAACTTGAACCAAACAATTTGGTTCTCCCTTTTAATGTGGCCGGCCAAACAAAGAGGGTAGGGACCCTCTTTGGCCGGCTAAACCCAAGCCAAGATCATATGAATTAAACTCATTTAATTCGTCCAATAAGCCTTCAAAAGACTTAGCCATTTTATGCTTCCGATGCGTCTCTGAAAAATTCAGATTCGACTTATCTCTCTTGATCGGAAAATCCAATTTTCAACTCGTTTTAAATCCCTCAGATTACTCGTAGTGCGTGTGACTAAATAGGCTTTCGATTTATGTTGGCCGTCTTTAATTAACCAATTATAGAACGATCATGAGTGGCACCTAGTAGTACATCATGATCCCCAATTAATCGAAAGATCAACGGTTGACCTCAGAAATAATTCTGAAACCCTTCAGCAGCTATAATCATTCGTGCCCCATTCCCTTCACCATCTTATACCCACTTGGTTCAGGACATGGTCTATGTGTGTCAGTCCCCACTAGGCTGACTACGTCACACCTAGCCCAAGTAACGTTTCCTCGTCTTATGGATTCTAATTACTCTCATGTATTTAAAAGATTCATACTCTGAACATGTCATGCTCTGGCCAGAGGCTTCTAGTAACAATCCGACGATAGGCCTCGGGTATACATCTCCTCGCAAGGAGTGGTGAATCCTTTGTAGGCTGTTCAAACATCTTCGGGCACTTCGGCTTATACCCAATCATCCTGGGTCCACATCTCCTTGGAGATGCTTGCTTAAGATGTCAAAGTATAAGTCTCCATGACCAAGATGACTTGAACACCGCAAGTCAAAGGAACATCACACTTAAGCTGCAGTAAGAACTTCACTGACATGTCTATATGTAGACTACCATATGAAGTTTTACAGCTAGTCACTCCAATGAACTAGTTCCCTTAACTAGCATTCATGTTTATCTCCGGACATCCCAATGTCACCAGCCAGTGAGAATCGGCTGATTAGAGAATAACCCATGCTAGTCTCAACAGAATTGACAGTGTCCGTATCTATCAATTCATCGACTAGGGACAATTTTAATACTTCACAATTGCACATGTAGAGATAATCACTAGTTGTGAATTCATCACAAATTCTCTCATGCTGTGAATTGTATTGCGGACATTCAGTAAATGAGTTTATGATCTCAATCAAATACACAGACATGTATACTCAAATAGTGAATATTCATTTATTAAAATAAATGATTACAATCATAAGGCGATTGCCTTAGGACACTTCTCTCATATTACTAACTGTTAGGATCTCTACAAAGACATAGACATAGAGAGTAGGATATGATGAATACATAAGACATCAACTAGCATTGTAGTGAAATCGAAATCCTAGATTCTACCCATCCAACCCTTCTCCCAAAGATCTTCTCTCTCACTCTCTCTATTTCTCCTCTCTTCCTATCTCCTTCCAGTGAGCTATATTCTGTCACAACCAACCCAGCAAAGTCTAGATAACTTACCTTACGAAATCAACTAGTGCTTAATCAACAGTCCCTATAGATGAATATTTTTATTACTTGACGATATTTTCGTACTATAAAATACGACAACTATGCTCTAAGGGTTAAATTGAGAAATAACCTTGCAAAATTTAAGAGGAAAGTTTTAGAAATTTTTTGGACCCTGGGGATGGAGTTGAGGGGCAGAATGGTCACAACTAAGGTTGATGTGGGGTTGGAGGGCTTAAAATTTGAAATTTCAGGTGGGAAAGATGGCAAAAACTCAAAGTTAAGGATGAAATTGTAATTAATTAAACTCCTTGGGCCAAATTATAAATGTAGCCTCACTTATATTCCCTTTCTTCCTTTGTGAACTCCACCAATCTGCCTTCACTTCGTCACATGTGAGCTTCTGCCCTAATTCACCGCACACCTTCATCATCTTCTCCATTGCCCGACGCCAACCCCAATCACAAGCCAAGTTTGATCTACCGCTGACGACCCTTCGATTCCCTATCACAGTAGTCGCGCAGATCCATCTCTCTTGGTCGGAGTTGAGCCCAGATCGCCAGCCCTTCTTCCCCTCTCCTCTTCTCCACCTGTTGTCCATCGATCGAAGCACTTCTCGCTTTCATCGCCCAACCAGCTGTTGGAGACCTTCCCTGTGTGATACTGGGCCTCTTCGACGTGTCAACTCCCAATTTCCACTTTGAGTTGTTGCTCTTTTTCACCATGACCAACCCAACTCACCTAGGTTGTTGCCGACAATTCTCAGGTAACGATATGTGAATTAGGTTTCAATTTATGAGTATTATTTTGATGGGATTAGGGTTGATTATGATGGAATGGATCTTGTGTTCTTACAGGGTGGATTTGGTGTTCAATTGTTTTAGGCTAGTTCACTAAGTTTTGCTCTATTTGTTTAGCCTAGTTTAATTTGTGATATATCTTGTCGTGAGTCATTGACAGTAGGTATTGGTCAGTAGCTAAATTAAGTTATGAATTTAATAACTTAATTAGATTACAAAACATATAGTAGCAATTCTGTTGGTTTGGTTCTGACGAGTTGTCATGTGATACTTTGATAATTTGATCAATGGGCAAATTGATGGCAAGCTTGATTGATGGTAAGAGCGTGGGGTTTGTACAAGGATAGGTTGGTGATCTAAACTTAGATGGATTTGCATGAGTTTATGATGAATTTTGGTTTGATGTGGTGTAGACTGGTTTGGATGCAATTCGGATCTGAATTGCATTTTGGATCTTGGAGTTATTTGGTTATGGATTAGGTCGATTTAGTTGTGGTGATCACATAGGTTTAAACTTAGATTAAATCTAACTTGAATCATGATTCGACCTAATCAAAAAGTAATAACTAATTATGGCTAATTAGTGACCATTGCTTAAGGGATGAGTTTTAATTATGATTGGGGGTTGGGTTTAACTGGTTATCGTTTGTTATGATAACTAAAAATATGTCCTTTGATACAGGGCATTGATTTCGACTTATATTTATGGAGTATCAGACGGGAGGTTCTCTTCGTATATGGACTGCTACTTTGAGGCGGGTACTTCTTGCTTGTATCTGTTGTTCCACTTGATGTTTATGCATGACTATATACGTTTATTGCAGTATGTTTATTTACCTTAAATCTGCTACCGTTTGTTATTTTACTTGATACTTTTGCTTGATCTTTAAAATGATCTATTCTTCTCTATACATCCACGTTTATTGATATCTGTCTCTGTATAGTAATCATGTATGCATGTGTGCGTAGATATAGAGGCATGCCACCAAATATCTGCATGGTTTGATTTCTGTTATTACTTGCATGTGCACCTAGATGCATGATGGTTAGATTATTATACCTATGATCGACCTATGCATGTTAGGTTGAGTTACGTATAATGACCGGGAGGGGTTGCATGTGTTTAGAGTCATGCACCATCCCTGCACTGTTGCATGCCGGCGATCAGTGACTCCCTTGTGGTTGAGTTTATCATTTTCCAGTAAATGATATGTACACACGACACTCATGGGTTAGTAGATACCATTGGGTGTGTGTATTTGCTCTGTACTTCTCCACTCAGCCGCTCATGGGTTGTGGTTCCGGAGCATAGTAGGAGCCAGAGATCGCTTCTCTTTCCATAGACTAGAGGAGATGAGAGTGACTCTCCCTCATATATACATGGGGTAGGGGGGTGGTCCCCTGCCAGCATCCTATCCACTCGGTCACTCAAGAGTAGTGATGGTAGAGTGTGTACAGTGTCACAACTCTACCCACTCGGCCGACACATTATCGCATGTCTCGGTGGCTTGACTGGCATCAGGGGTGAGCATGTCATTGCATCATGTGCATATGATGCATTGTGCATTTTGATTGTGATTGCTGCATTTATTTGTTGCACTTGTTTGACATGCATATACAGGATATACCATTTGCGTGGTTTGATGACCCTACACTTGCTTGTATGATACGAGTCCTTTTTATGATCAGGATAGGTTGATTTCAGGTATGTACAATCATTTGTTACTTTCAGTTATGCATATTCTCATATTCCTGTTGAGACTGTATCCTGTTGTTTCTGTATAACCTATTCAGCTATTTTTGTTCAGTCATGCATATCTTTCTCTATACCCGTAGAGTCCACTTGGACTCACCACCCATCACAATATTTTTATTTTCAGGTTGATAGCTTACCGGAGGAGCCCAGTTGCTAGTCCCAAGTCCCTACAACTCCAAAGGATGGGTTCTTCCGCGCATTTTTATTTCCTTTATAGCATTTTGGTGGTTTGTTTTCATTTCGATACCGTGGACTTGTATATTTGATTCATTTATGCGGTATTGCATTTTTGAATCCTTTGTTGTGTTGATGCAGTCTGACCTTGATTGTTGTTTTGGTGTTGACACCGATTTTAGTTTAGGTTGATGTTGATTATGATTATGGTTAAGTCCTGATCGGGGATTAGGCATGGTATGGAAAATCCTAGTTTGGAAGGCTAGGTGTTGGAAAATCCTAACCTGGAGGGTTAGGTGTGGAAAATCCTAGCTTGGAGGGCTAGGTATTGAAAAGTCCTAATTCGGAAGGGTTGGGTGAAAATTCCTAGCTTGGAGGGCTAGGTGAAAAGTCCTAACTTGGAGGGTTAGGTGAAAAGTCCCAACTTGGAGGGTTAGATGAAAAAGTCTTGGCTTGGAGGGTCAGGTCCTAGCTTGGAGGGCTAGGTCTGGAAAAGTCCTAATTCGGAAGAGTTGGGTGAAAAGTCCTAGCTTGGAGGGCTAGGTGAAAAGTCCTAACTTGGACGGTTAGGTGAAAAGTCCCAACTTGGAGGGTTAGGTGATGAAGTCCTAGCTTGGAGGGCTAGGTTGGATGAAATCCTAGCTTGGAGGGCTAGGTTTGAGTCCCTGGATCGGTCTGGTGACTGATCAGGGAAGTTGGCACGCTGCTCCTTCTTGGATCTGTCTGGTGACCGATCCAGCGATGACTGATCGGTCTGGTGACCGATCAGGGAGCGCACAGCGAGGTTGGGAACCTACTGTGTGGCTCTTGATCGGTCTGGTGACCTATCAGGGAGCAGGCCGTTGCCTCGTTGCTTGGCTCCTGATCGGTCCGGTGACCGATCAGGGAGTAGGCAGCTTCCTCACTGCCTTGTTGCTGATCGGTCTAGTGACCGATCAGGGAGCACTCAGTGAGTTGAGTTCCCCCGCTGATCAGTTCGTGAACGGTCTGGTGACCGATCAAAGACTTAGGATTTGATTTCCGCGATTACTGTTCACTCAGACATGGACCGATCAGGCTTGAGCCTGATCGGACAGTGTTTGTTCTGATCGGTCTGGTGACCGATCAGGCTTCACTCTGATCAGTCTGGTGACCGATCAGGCTTGTGTCACCGCGAGAGCTGGGAGTCCCAACAAAGCGGTGGATCGGTCTGGTGACCGACCCACCAGCCCTGGATCGGTCCGGTGACCGATCACTTTAATTCAAAATGCACTGTCAGACGCTCTGATCGCGTCTAAACGTATCCGATTCTCTGCGCTTAACATCTGATACACGATTTTCTGCTTGATATGCTGTGCTTACACTTTGATTGAGCTGCAGGTGACAGGGAAGGATTCAAATACTCAAGGAGAGTCAATGGAGGTCTTTCCTTGGAGCAGGTTTGTCCGTTTTCCATCTCAGGTTGCAACGGCTGGAGCTACATACTAGAGCTGCTGACTGGAGCTTGGCTGAGGGAAGCTCAGGGAGTCCAGGGAGAGCTCAGTGGTAGCTGGCGTTGGCAGGTAAGCAGCTGGAGGCTACTGTGAGATGGTGTCACCTGTGCTTAGTGGAGAAACAAAAGGGCGTAGAGGAGAAGAGCAGAGAAGGGTTCGCTGAATCAACTTCTGGCTTAGTTCTTGCTGCGCGTTTGTGTTCTCCACATCTTGCTTGTGCGTTCTGAAGTTTCATCATCTTGAGCAAGCATCTGCAATTTGTGAAACAACCATCCCTTGCTTGAGCACTTGGAGGAAGGAACAAGAGGCTTTGAGTCCAACAGCGAGAAGACACGAAGAAAGGGTTCTTGCGTGAGATCGTCGCTGGGTGGAGCTCGGGAGAAGCTTGCTGTGTTCTTGTCTGTGCTAAGTGCTAAGTAAGATCTTTCTTGTGTTTCATTGTGCTTAAACTATATCCTTGATTGAAACGCTGTGGAGAGGTTACTCCACCGAGAAGGAGGTTGCTTTCTATCCGGAACTTCCGGAGCTTGATCTGCCAACGATCAAGGGATCGCCCACCTTACGGGCACGCCAAGGAGTAGGGGCAAGTTATCCCCGAACCTTGTAAATCCTCTTGTTAGCATTCTTGTGTTTTCTCATAGTTTAGGGTTTTGGTTTTCTGCATACTCTGTTTTTATTACTTCCGCTATGCTACTAAACGTTTAAGTGCAGAAAATTGATAAGAGCTTAAAGTCCATGTGATTGGCTATATTCACCCCCCCTCTCTAGCCATCCGGGTTCCAACAAGTGGTATCAGAGCTTGGGGCTTTGTTTTTGCGGATTAACAACCGAGAGTTATCATCCATGGCGTTGAGAGAAGGTTTTTCCACCACCCGACCTCCATTCTTTGACGGCGCAGATTTTCCATATTGGAGGTCAAGGATGGAGTTCTACCTCAAAACCAACATGAGCATATGGTTCTCAGTGAAGGAGGGTTTCTCTCCTCCAAAGGATCATGAGGGAAAAGAGTTTGAGTTCTCGAGTTGGTCGGCTGAGCAAGTCAAAAAGGGGGAAGCCAATGCCAAAGCTATTGTCACCTTGCAATGTGGGATGACCAAAGATCAGTTAGTCAAGGTGGGTCCTTTCACAAGTGCTAAACATCTATGGAATAAGATTATTGCGCTCCATGAAGGAACTCATGAAACCTGGACAGCCAAGAAGGATCTGTAGGACCGGTGCCGTCGATAGAGGGGGGGGGTGAATATCGATCGTGAAAACTTTCGTAAATCTTTCGTAAGACTTCTGGACTCAGAGCGTTAGTGCAGCGGAAACATAAAAATAAAATAAAAGAAAACAAAACAGGGGACACGACAGGTTTATTTACTTGGTTCCCAACCCCCCAGGGTCAGTACGTCCAAGGCCTATGTACTCGGCGTTGAGTCCACTAATAGTCTCCTTTCCGGAATTTCCGGAGGCGGAGAAACCCGACTTACAGTGCAATATTACAAGCAATAATATGGAAAAATAAATACTGTAATTAATTGCAAACCAAAACACAAAGTGTGAAGCTCGGCAGATCTGGACCTCCGAAGTGCCGCGCACTTCCTCCTGGAGCCTCCCGGTCGCAGAACCTCGTCTTTAGCGCGTTGTCGTCAGTCGGAATGATCAGATTCGCAGTTGGAAAGTGTGTATGAAGCTGAGGGGTCGAGGCCCCTTATATAGGCCTCCCGGGGGCGCCCCGGACGCTGGGGGCGCCCCGGAAGACTCGGTCAACACTTATCCTTGCGCCTACCTCGCCGCAGGGGATAAGATCTTTGACCAGGGCGCCCCGGATGCTCCGGGCGCCCCCGTGGAAGCTTATCCTGTGTTCTGGCTTCGAAACAGCACAACAGCTACTAATCAGGGCGCCCCGGACGCTCCGGGCGCCCCGGTTGACACCTGTCACCCTGCTTCACGAAAACTGCCATCATACTACTGCCTGGGGGCGCCCCCCTTGCTGGGGGCGCCCTGGTTAGGGCATTCCAGCTCCACTTCTTTGCTTTGTCTCCGGTTCTTGGTACCTGCAAGATACATAAACACAAAGCACATATACATGAAATATTAAGCCTAAGGACATGGTTCTGACTTCGGATTTGCATGAAACCCTAGGTCGAACCGGTTGCCACCCAGTCCTTCGGATGGACTTTTGCTTAGCCTCCGATTACTCCGGATCTCGAGACGCCCGAACCCCGACCCGTCTCTACTCCTGTCCTTAGTCATCGCTCAGCTAAGTTGCTCAATCCCTCGGACCAAGTCTTTATCTCCTAGCAGTCCTTCGCCAGGTGCCTAGCAGCCCTTCGCTAGGTCTTTGTTACCAAGCGGTCCTTCGCCTGGTGCCTAGCAATCCTTCGCTAGGTCTTCTTTGCCTAGTAGTCCTTCACTAGGTGCCTAGCAGCCCTTCGCTAGGTCTTAGGGTTACGATACCTAGCAGCCCTTTGCTAGGTGCCTAACAGCCCTTCGTTAGGTCTTGACGATTCGATACCTAGCAACCCTTCGCTAGGTGCCTAGCAGCCCTTCGCTAGGTCTTTAGGGTTCCGATGCCTAGATTAACTAGGACTTTTCTTCAACTCAGGTTACTTCACTTTTACTCCCCTTTGTCTATTCATTGTATCACTGACTTAAGTGAATTGTCAAACATTAAAACACTTAAAGAGGAACATCATTGATGCAACTTGCACCAACAATCTCCCCCTTTTTGATGTTTGACAATAACTTAAGTTAGATTGGTTTAAGGGGCTAAATTACTATCCTTGGGATAGAAAAACTAAAAGGTATTGATTTTGGGAGAGTAAAAAATTTTCTAACTGAAAAAAAATTCTAACTTAAGCACTCTCTCCCCCTTTGTCATGCATCAAAAAAAACTTGCATCAACAATAAAAAACTTTGAATTTTTGTTTTGAAAATACTTAGTGCAATTTTGTTTTTTTAAAAAATTGCATAAATTTGAAAAATGCTCTAGGTTTAAAATATAAGTACTTTGAAAAGATGATTTGTAAGGAGTGCAAGTACTTTTAAAAGATTATTTAAATCCCTTTTTGAAAAAATATAAGTATATTTTTTGAGAAATTAAGTACTTAACAATACATTTGAAAATATTTTTTTTTTAAAATTAAGAATATTGGTTTTGAAAGACATAAGTACCTTTTTTTTTTGAAAATATTTTACTTGATTGAGTTTCTTTTCCAGTCTGACACCATCCTAGGAAACCTTGTTGACCACAAGGACATTTCCTAAGTGTCCTGGAAAGTTTTCAAACAAGTAAATATTATTATAAATTTTTAAGAAAAATGATAATATTTCCCAAAGTATGTGCTGAAAAACTGTGTGAATTTTGAAGATCTAATATTTTACTTAACTTGGTCTATTTTCCAGTCTGACACTATCCTAGGAAACCTTGTTGACCACAAGGACATTTCCTAAGTGTCCTGGGAATTTTCCAACCTAAGTAACTATTATTTCAAAATCATTTCATAAGTCACACAAATTTTAACAAGTGGTATTTTGAAAAACATAGATTTTTAGTATTTTAAAAGCATGTAATTGAATAATTCTTTTAATTTGACCTCCCCCTAAACTTGACTCAGTCCTGGGAAGCTTGTTGACCACAAGTACTCTTCCTTTGAGTCTTAAGGTTTGATTCAAATCAAAGGAATTTTCTAATAATAAAAAATAGTTTAAGACTTGAAAAAATTTGACTCAGACTCCCCCTAAATCTGACACATCATAGGAGTCCTTTTTAGATTATGAAGTGGACCTTCCTCTGTGTCTTTAGGGTTTATCAGAATCAAAAGAACAGGTAAACATTTGATTTTTGCAATAGGTAAAATCTTTTTCGAAAAGCCACAAGTGATAACGATTAAAGCATGATTTTCGAAAAGATATTTTCAAATAATAGTAATGTTTTTAAAGTGCAGTTTGAAAAATATGAAAAGCACTCCCCCTGCATCAATGCCGTTTGACTCTATCTAAGTGCCCTAAGGAACTTTAGTGCTGTCCTAAGAGGCTTGTGTCTAATTGCGTGAGTCAATCAATTTTTGAAAACAATATACCTTTTTGAAAAATGTGTAATATATATAATCAATCAGACAAGCATGAATTCCATAAAAACATTATTATGTTAAAGCTCTATTTTGAAAAATATATTTTTAGGAAAATATTCTAACAATTTTGAAAAACAATTTTGAAAAATATTTTTCAATTCATTAGTCCTTAACATCTCACCCATTTTAGATGTATCAATACAACAAGCATGATTGCCTTATAGGTGTATTGTGAGATGCTTGAATCATTTTCCATTATTAAATCTAAGATTTAATTGAAATTTGTGTTAGATTCGAATTTGACAAAAGATAATTTGAATTTGAATTTCAGAAATTGGCTTCCAGGTCTTGGCGAGGCACTAGGCCTTCTTTGGCCGTAGCCTTATGGGATCATCCACCCTTTCCTTGACAAAGCCTTTTAATGAAATTTCATTTTCAAATTAAATTAGGTCATTTTCTGGTCTAACTAGCTTGGGTCTTGGATCGGTAGCTTCGGCTGGTTTCACCAGTCTAAAGAGACCAAGTAGACTTGATCTTATTAGAGTTGGTTTCCCCAACGTACTATCATCTCACCTCCTCCCAATACTATGTTGCCAAATTTCAATTATCTTTTTCTTATGACCTTTCTAAATTATGCATAAAAATTAAATATGAATGACATGTCATATATTTTAAAGGAAAATAGCAAATGCATGGCATGGCAATTATGCATGAGTCAAACAAGTCAAGACATTTTATTTTTGTTTCTAAGAATGTATCAAATTCTCGATTTGATACATATCGTGTGAACCTGCGAATATGTCAACCCACTTTGACATATTTGATTTTATTGAATTAATTGTTGCGGTTTGGGTAAGGTTTTAGTTTGGTTCAGGTTTAAGTGATTTAAGATTGGATTTAGTTGAATTAAAATTGAGTTAATTTGAATTTAATTGAATTAAAGTTGAGTAAATTTGAATTTAATTGAAAAGTGAATTAATTTGAATTAATTGAATTAAAGTGAATTTATTGAATTAATTTGAATTAAGGTGAATTAATTGAATTAATTTGAATTTAATTGAATTTAAGTGGATTAATTTGAATTATTTGAATTTAATTGAATTTAATTGAATTTAAGTGGATTAATTCGAATTATTTGAATTTAATTGAATTTAAGTGGATTAATTTGAATTATTTGAATTTAATTGAATTTAATTTAAGTGGATTAAATCGAATTTAATTGAATTTAATTGATTTTAAGTGGATTAATTCGAATTATTTGTTGCTTTAATTGAAGTTTAATTGAATTAAATTGATTTAATTGAGGTTTAATTGAATTAAATTGATTTAATTGAAGTTTAATTGAATGAAATTGATTTAATTGAAATTTAATTGAATTAAATTGATTTAATTGAAGTGTAATTGAATTAAATTGAAGTTTAATTGAATTAAATTGATTTAATTGAAGTTTAATTGAATTAAATTGATTTAATTGAAGTTAATTTGAATTAAATTGATTTAATTGAAGTTTAATTGAATTAAATTGATTTAATTGAAGTTTAATTGAATTAAATTGATTTAATTGAAGTTTATTGAATTAAATTGATTTAATTAAAGTTAATTTGAATTAAATTGATTTAATTGAAGTTTAATTGAATTAAATTAATTAATTAAAGTTAATTACATTAATTAAAGTTTAATTGAATTAATTAAGATTTATTTGAATTAATTAAGATTTAATTGATTTAATTAAGATTTATTTGAATTAATTAAGATTTAAATGAATTAATTTGATTAATTAAGATTTAATTAATTTGATTAATTTAGATTTAATTGAATTAATTTGATTAATTAAGATTTATTTGAATTAATTAAGATTTAATTGATTTAATTAAGATTTAATTGAATTAATTAAGATTTAATTGATTTAACTGAATTAATTAAGATTTTTTTTTGAATTAATTAAGATTTAATTGATTTAATTAAGATTTAATTGAATTAATTAAGATTTAATTGATTTAACTGAATTAATTAAGATTTAATTGATTTAACTAAATTAATTAAGATTTAACTAAGGTTTAATTAACAGTTGTGGGTTTAAATTCATCATTTTCATTATTTCGAAAATTTCTTCTTCGTTTTTATTTTTTTTTCCAAATTTTTCTATTAATTTTGATTTATTTGATCCTTTGTAATTTTCATTAATTATGGCCTTAATCTTAGAAAATTCCATTTCCTCCTCAAAATCAATATCCTCAAAGTGTGTGGAGTAAAATGGGCCACTAGTTAAGGTTTTATAGTAGTCTTCAGGATTATCTATAATTAAATTATTATCAAGAATAAAATCATTTTTATTCTCAGAATAATTTTCAATTAAATCATGTTTATCCTCAGAATAATTTTCAATAAAATCATGTTTATCCTCAGAATTATCCTTAAGGTTTTCAAATTCAAATTCGGAGTTATCCTTAGGATTAACTTTTTCAGAATTAAAATTGTCAGTAATATTATCAGAATTGATTTTATCAGAATTATTATCAGAATAATTATCAGAATTAATTTTATTAATTTCTAAATTTATATTTTGAATTAAACAATTAATTTCTGATATTTTAGTCATATCTTTATTTTCTAACTTATCATGCAAGAGGCTAATTTTATTATACAGTAATTCTAATTTATCAGAAAAATTAACTAAATTATCACAAAATATTGCAGGAAAAATTTTCGGAACATAAATTTTCCGTACCTTCGCCGGACACTTGTTTTTGTAGTGTCCGTACTTCTCGCATTTGAAGCATTGTACATGTTCCTTGTTCTTCCGAACTCCTGGCGCTGGTACCTCCTTCGCCGCCGGTGGTGTAGACCAAGTCTTACGAGTAGGGCACTGATTTTTATAGTGCCCTCTCTCCCTGCACGTGAAACAGATAATATGCAATTTAAAATTAGACATTAAAAAAAAATTATACCTGATTCACCCCTGGGCTCCCCCTCAACTCCTGGCGTCGTTGCTCCGTCGGCGGTTAGTCCGGTGAAGAGCGGCTCGACTCTGATACCACTTGTAGGACCGGTGCCGTCGATAGAGGGGGGGGGGTGAATATCGATCGTGAAAACTTTCGTAAATCTTTCGTAAGACTTCTGGACTCAGAGCGTTAGTGCAGCGGAAACATAAAAATAAAATAAAAGAAAACAAAACAGGGGACACGGCAGGTTTATTTACTTGGTTCCCAACCCCCCAGGGTCAGTACGTCCAAGGCCTATGTACTCGGCGTTGAGTCCACTAATAGTCTCCTTTCCGGAATTTCCGGAGGCGGAGAAACCCGACTTACAGTGCAATATTACAAGCAATAATATGGAAAAATAAATACTGTAATTAATTGCAAACCAAAACACAAAGTGTGAAGCTCGGCCGATCTGGACCTCCGAAGTGCCGCGCACTTCCTCCTGGAGCCTCCCGGTCGTAGAACCTCATCTTTAGCGCGTTGTCGTCAGTCGAAATGATCAGATTCACAGTTGGAAAGTGTGTATGAAGCTGAGGGGTCGAGGCCCTTTATATAGGCCTCCCGGGGGCGCCCCGGACGCTGGGGGCGCCCCGGACGCTGGGGTGCCCCGGAAGACTCGGTCAACACTTATCCTTGCGCCTACCTCGCCGCAGGGGATAAGATCTTTGACCAGGGCGCTCCGGATGCTCCGGGCGCCCCCGTGGAAGCTTATCCTGTGTTCTGGTTTCGAAACAGCACACCAGCTACTAATCAGGGCGCCCCGGATGCTCCGGGCGCCCCGGTTGACACCTGTCACCCTGCTTCACGAAAACTGCCATCTTACTACTGCCTGGGGGCGCCCCCCTTGCTGGGGGCGCCCTGGTTAGGGCGTTCCAGCTCCACTTCTTTGCTTTGTCTCCGGTTCTTGGTACCTGCAAGATACATAAACACAAAGCACATATACATGAAATATTAAGCCTAAGGACATGGTTCTGACTTCGGATTTGCACGAAACCCTAGGTCGAACCGGCACGAGTTCCTATCCCTGAGAACTCGCCCTTCACCTACTCCTTTCAGGAGACGGTTGCCACCCAGTCCTTCGGATGGACTTTTGCTTAGCCTCCGATTACTCCGGATCTCGAGACGCCCGAACCCCGACTCGTCTCTACTCCTGTCCTTAGTCATCGCTCAGCTAAGTTGCTTAGTCCCTCGGACCAAGTCTTTATCTCCTAGCAGTCCTTCGCCAGGTGCCTAGCAGCCCTTCGCTAGGTCTTTGTTACCAAGCGGTCCTTCGCCTGGTGCCTAGCAATCCTTCGCTAGGTCTTCTTTGCCTAGTAGTCCTTCACTAGGTGCCTAGCAGCCCTTCGCTAGGTCTTAGGGTTACGATACCTAGCAGCCCTTTGCTAGGTGCCTAACAGCCCTTCGTTAGGTCTTGACGATTCGATACCTAGCAACCCTTCGCTAGGTGCCTAGCAGCCTTCGCTAGGTCTTTAGGGTTCCGATGCCTAGATTAACTAGGACTTTTCTTCAACTCAGGTTACTTCACTTTTACTCCCCTTTGTCTATTCATTGTATCACTGACTTAAGTGAATTGTCAAACATTAAAACACTTAAAGAGGAACATCATTGATGCAACTTGCACCAACAGGATCTCCTTCTCAACCAACTTCAAAGTCTCACCATGGGAGAAAATGAAACTGTAAGTAAACTCCATGAACGGTTCAAAGAAGTCTTGAATGGTCTACACTCCATAAATGAAAAGGTAGAAAACCGAGACATTGTGAGTTATGCACTCAAAGCTTTCCCTAGGAATGCCTTGTGGTCATCCATGGTGGATGCCTACAAGGTTTCCAAGGATCTTTCTTTTGTTAAGTTAGAAGATCTATTTTGTGAAATGGAACTACATGAGATCTCTAACCAAAGCCCAAAGGAGAAAGTGTTGGCTTTTGTGGCATGTGACAGGAAGAAGAAGAAGGAGAAGGAGGAGGAAAAGAACCACTGTCATGTGGCTCTTGTAGCCTTAGAAGAATCATCCAAGGAGAGTGGAAACGAATCAAGCTCCTCAACCGCGCCTTCATCATCTTCGGATGATGAAGAGGTAATCTCTCCCGAGTTAGATAAGTGCTATAGAGCTATAGCGTGTCTAACTAAGTTGCTTAAGAAGTCCAAGAACAAGATTAAATCCTTAAAGGTAGAGGTAGAAAAATTGAAAACCTCTAAGGATGAGGTAATTGATGTTATGCATGATAAGTCCCTTGAAAATGAAAATAAGGACTTAAGGAGCGAAGTTGAAAATCTCAAGAATGTTCTTGAGAAGTTTTCAACTAGCTCCAAAACTTTAGATATGATTCTAAATTCACAAAAGGCGGTTTATAACAAGGTTGGTTTAGGTTACCAATCTAAAGAACCTAGTATCTTGTCACTAATGTCTAGAACACATTTTGGATCACGAAATAAGTCTAAGGTTCAAAAAGCTAAAAAGAAATTGACTAAGGCATGGGTGCCAAAGTCATTAATTGTAGATGGTTTAGGTCCCAAAATTTGGGTACCTAAAACCTCAATATTTAGAATTGTATAAGCATCATTTGAGGGAGAGTATTTATCAACATTGGTTGTTGATAATTGGTGCTCCCAACACATGGCCATTCCTAGTTAGGGATGTGCCTAATATTTCTCAATTTAATGGAAGATCATACACTACCCATGAGAAATGGATTTTCTCTCTTGAATTTAGATAATTGGAGTTAGAACCAATGGAAATCATAAAATAGATACATGAAAATTTTTCCCATGTAGTCTATTTCATTGGTGTCATTTGAAAATTCTCTCATTTGTATTTGTATACATTTGGGACTATAGTTTATCAAGATTACTCCAATATAATTAGGTCTATGGGTAATGAACTTGTTAGAGATTTGGGACTATAAATTCTCCGATTTAATGTATGAATTTTCAATAGAATGGAGAATTAGGGTTCTAAACTTCATACAAATTTTGGATCATGAATTATCGAATTTCATCAAAATTGGTAAATTACCAATAGAACTAAGAATTTGGACTATGGATTGATTAGGACAATTAGTTTTATTGTTGCTATTTATAGTTTACTGTAATTTATGGTTTATGAAATGCTTTATCTCAAGCCCAAGGTGTCTAATTTCTTGTATGAATTATAGAAGATGAATGCATGCTAAAGAACAAGTATGGACACATCAATTAGTATTGATTCAAAAATCACCTTGGAAATTTCACCATACATCAAACTTACAAACTAAGCAAAATTTGGAGAGATCATTCATGAAAATTGATGCAACCCTATTTTTTCATGCTATTCATGATTATGAATTTTATGTTCAAATGGTTGTATGCAAACCTTGGAATCTTGATACAAACATGTTATAAACATACCTTGAGCTGATCAGAATTTAGAAATTGATCATAGTTTGATACAAATTTGATACAAGCATGTTTTTGAAAGGTTGATCGTACTTTTGTTTGTATCATGAAATCTGATCATAGTTTGTATCATGAAATCTAATGTTATATAGGCATGTTTTGAAATTTAATCATATGTTGATCACGTTCAAATTTACCATGTTTTCTGGAATCATGCTTTGAACTTTGTATTTATGAATTTTACTCTAAAGATATATTGGAGATGTTGCATGATTTGATAATATACATGTTAGTTAAAGAGATGCAAATCATGTTGTTTTCTTTGGTTAAAGAAACATGAATGTGGTTTAATGGAACACTGTTAGGAGTTAAAACTAATTGAATCAGGGTTTAGAAGTGTTTCAGAGTTTCTGAACTTTCAGAATTTCTGAACCCTCGTTTCTGAATTCTGATCAGAACACAAATCAGACTTCTGTATCAATCCTGATCGGTCCACCGACCGATCAAGACACACCCTGATCGGTCTGGTGACCAATCAAGAATCATTCTGATCGGTCTGGTGACCGATCAGATCAATACTGATTCTCAGATCATTCCAAATTGTATCAGACCACTCCTCAGACCAATCCCCCTTCATCAATTTTGATGAAGTATCAATAGAACTGAGTAGTAGGATGATGGTTAAGATACGTGGAACAAAACCTAATACTGATTTGATACAAACCTATGTTGGAATGTTCAAATTCATAAGAAAGGGTTTGTTGAGACATGACTCTTGTTCTTGATGTCGTATTTCAGAAATGCTTCTGACATGTCGAATATTAATAGAGTCTACACCCCTATTGTGGAATGCAAATTGTTAAGGCAGTCTGATCAGGAATGTATCAGAGTTTTAGGAATTTTTCTGAAATTTGATCGCTCCCCAGACTAATAAGAAATATTTCTGTATCAAGTTATCAACGAACCTGATTGGTCACGGAGACCACTCAGGATTATGTGTCGGATACAGATACATTCCTTACTTATCATATGAAACATATACATGTTTGACCATGATATACTTCCGTATATGTTTTCATGTGAAATTCACACTCTTTGGCGTATGATGCATATACGTTGTTGCCATGATACATTTATGGTATATGCCCTTCATATGCAATTCAAAAATTATCTTTTGATTATTTTGGGTTTGGGGAGAGACCCGTGGTTTGAGGGGGAGGTATGTTTAAACTTAATAACCATACCCTTTTCGATGTTTTACAAAGGGGGAGAAAATGGTTGGTTAAGTTTAGGATGATTATGCTGTAGGGGGAGGATCTTGATTCCCCTATGATTCTGAATTTGAGAAAATTGATTGAGAATCCCTAAACTTAAAATCGGGTTGTCAAACAACAAAAAGGGGGAGATTGTTGATGCAGTCTGACCTTGATTATTGTTTTGGTGTGGTCACCGATTTTAGTTTAGGTTGATGTTGATTATGGTTAAGTCCTGATCGGGTATTAGGCATGGTATGGAAAATCCTAGCTTGGAAGGCTAGGTGTTGGAAAATCCTAACCTGGAGGGTTAGGTGTGGAAAATCCTAGCTTGGAGGGCTAGGTGTTGAAAAGTCCTAATTCGGAAGGGTTGGGTGAAAATTCCTAGCTTGGAGGGCTAGGTGAAAAGTCCTAACTTGGAGGGTTAGGTGAAAAGTCCCAACTTGGAGGGTTAGGTGAAAAAGTCCTGGCTTGGAGGGTCAGGTCCTAGCTTGGAGGGCTAGGTCTGGAAAAGTCCTAATTCGGAAGAGTTGGGTGAAAAGTGATAGCTTGGAGGGCTAGGTGAAAAGTCCTAACTTGGACGGTTAGGTGAAAAGTCCCAACTTGGAGGGTTAGGTGATGAAGTCCTAGCTTGGAGGGCTAGGTTAGATGAAATCCTAGCTTGGAGGGCTAGGTTTGAGTCCCTGGATCGACCTGGTGACCGATCAGGGAAGTTGGCACGCTGCTCCTTCGTGGATCTGTCTGGTGACCGATCCAGCGATAACTGATCGATCTGGTGACCGATCAGGGAGCGCACAGCGAGGTTGGGAACCTACTGTGTGACTCCTGATCGGTCTGGTGACCGATCAGGGAGCAGGCCGTTGCCTCGTTGCTTGGCTCCTGATCGGTCTGGTGACCGATTAGGGAGCAGGCAGCTTCCTCACTACCTTGCTGCTGATCGGTCTGGTGACCGATCAGGGAGCACTCAGAGTTCCCCCACTGATCAGTTCGTGAACGGTCCGGTGACCGATCAAAGACTTAGGATTTGATTTCCGCGGTTACTGTTCACTCAGACATTGACCGATCAGGCTTAAGCCTGATCGGACAGTGTCTGTTTTGATCGGTCTGGTGACAGATCATGCCTCACTCTGATCGGTCTAGTGACCGATCAGGCTTGTGTCGCCACGAGAGC
Organism: Boesenbergia rotunda; assembly: GCA_024364735.1. Classification (NCBI taxonomy): domain Eukaryota; kingdom Viridiplantae; phylum Streptophyta; class Magnoliopsida; order Zingiberales; family Zingiberaceae; genus Boesenbergia; species Boesenbergia rotunda. The sequence goes on from JAGFNQ010007541.1 coordinate 513,596, forward strand.
TGGGAGTCCCAGCAAAGCGGTGGATCGGTCTGGTGACCGACCCACGAGCCCTGGATCAGTTTGGTGACCGATCACTTTAATTCAAAATGCACTATCAGACGCTCTGATCGCGTCTGAACGTATCCGATTCTCTGCGCTTAACATCTGATACACGATTTTCTGCTTGATATGCTGTGCTAACACTCTGATTGAGCTGCAGGTGACAGGGAAGGATTCAAACACTCAAGGAGAGTCAATGGAGGTCTTTCCTTGGAGCAGGTTTGTCCGTTTTCCATCTCAGGTTGCATCGGCTGGAGCTGCAGACTGGAGTTGCTGACTGGAGCTTGGCTGAGGGAAGCTCAGGGAGTCCAGGGAGAGCTCAGTGGTAGCTGGCGTTGGCAGGTAAGCAACTGGAGGCTGCTGTGAGATGGTGTCACCTGTGCTCAGTGGAGAAACAAAAGGGCGTAGAGGAGAAGAGCAGAGAAGGGTTCGCTGAATCAACTTCTGGCTTAGTTCTTGCTGCGCGTTTGTGTTCTCCACATCTTGCTTGTGCGTTCTGAAGTTTCATCATCTTGAGCAAGCATCTACAATCTGTGAAGCAACCATCCCTTGCTTGAGCACTTGGAGGAAGGAACAAGAGGCTTTGAGTCCAACAGCGAGAAGACATGAAGAAAGGGTTCTTGCGTGAGATCGTCGCTGGGTGGAGCTCGGGAGAAGCTTGCTGTGTTCTTGTCTGTGCTAAGTGCTAAGTAAGATCTTTCTTGTGTTTCATTGTGCTTAAACTATATCCTTGATTGAAACGCTGTGGAGAGGTTACTCCACCGAGAAGGAGGTTGCTTTCTATCCAGAACTTCCGGGGCTTGATCTGCCGACGATCAAGGGATCGCCCACCTTACGGGCACGCCAAGGAGTAGGGGCAAGTTATCCCCGAACCTTGTAAATCCTCTTGTTAGCGTTCTTGTGTTTGCTCATAGTTTAGGTTTTAGTTTTCTGCATACTCTGTTTTTATTACTTCCGCTGTGCTTCTAAACGTTTAAGTGCAGAAAATTGATAAGAGCTTAAAGTCCATGTGATTGGCTATATTCACCCCCCTCTCTAGCCATCCGGGTTCCAACATGTTGGACTTTGTGTTATCGTTTTGTTGCGCCTCTGCTCTGGGGGCAGCTCAGGTGAGATTTACAACTTTATTACTGTGATGTTTTATTTTTCGTTATGATATATATATTTGAGGCCTGAGGCCAATTTATAAATTGTGTGTGTTGTATATATGTGTAAATTGTCCATCGGGCAGGGGAGATGCTGTCCAATTTTATATTGGATTAGCGGCTCCGATGGTCTCGGGGCGTGATAATTTATTTTGGTATCAAAGCCTAGGTTTACGATGCCTACTTGTTTTATGGATTTTTCGGAGTCAAATCTGATACCTACTCTGTAAGTCGGAGCTTAGGTTTGTTGAGATCTACCCGAGTACATCTCGGATCTTTGGAGTCATTTTCACGGTGTGATTTGAACTTTGGTACCTGGCAGTGACGGGTCATCTCTGAACGACAATAATATGTTGTGATAAGGTTAGTTGACTTATACCTTTAGTAACCAGTGGGTAATATTGTAACGGGTATGACTCACCGTGGACGTGCCCCCACACTGAGACGGGGTCGTGGGCGGCTATGTAAGACTACTCTATGGTCTCCGGTGATAGGGTCACCTGAGACACCGATGGAGACGGAGCCGGTCAGTCATGGGCAGACTCCTTCGAGTGTCCCGAGGACCCCATCTCCACTGTTGTCAGCGGTTCCGACCGTTCCTCCCGTGACCACCACCCCTGTCATCTGCACAGTATCAGCATCGGTGCCTACTACCACCTACTCAGCTGGACCATTAGTAGTACTCATTGCTACACCTCCAGCGGTGCCTGCAGTCCCGTATCTAGCTGTACCACCATCGACATCATCTACCGTGCATCCAGCAGCACCCATATCCTCATCGATGCCGGCATTTGGGTATGTGTTTGTACCTCCCTCAGTACCCACACCCCCAGCGGTTGGTTCATCAGCTCCCTCATTAGTGCCCCTTACGGGTTACCTGGTGGCCCCGTCAGTTGCTCCTACCCCAGCAGTGTACTCGACCCCACCAGTGGTTTCGGCCCCAGGATTTCCTACAGTACTGCCTACAGTTGCTGTAACGGCACCTACCTCAGTTCCATTGGTGGCTCCGGTTTCTTTGACGGACTGGGCCAGAGTTAGAGCACGGATACCAACAATTACAAAATTGGTGAAAGGCCGATTCACTTTGTTCCATGGAGGATCTGACCCTCGGGCTGCCCATTCCTGGATAGAGACTTTAGAGGGTACCTTCTATTACATGGCCTACTCTGAGTGGGAGAAGGCGGAGATAGCTGCTTACCATTTGCAAGATGAGGTGGATTCCTGGTGGGCCTCACAGCGCATGGTCATTGGGGAGCAGTGCCTTACCTGGGTCATCTTCCGAGAGGTGTTCGAGAGTCAGTACATTTCAATAGCCTATCAGATATCTCAGCATCAGGAGTTCCTGACCCTACAACAGCAAGGGAGTCGCACAGTCATGGAGTATAATGCATAATTTAACCGCTTGGCTGAATGCTACCATGAGTTAGTCGCCGAGGACAGATCTCATATGCTTCACTTTACCCAGGGACTAGATGGGTACATCAGACTTCGGATCGCTGGATTCAGTACTACATCTTACCGTGAGGCTTTAGAGAAAACCCTTTTGATAGAGATGGCATAGCAGCAGGTAAACGGGGGAAAGAAGAAGGGAAATGAGTTAGCACAGAGTTCAGTTCAGACTCAGCCACCACAGACCACAGGGTAGAATCGGGGTAGTCAGAGTCAGGTAGCTCGGAGCTCTTCTGAGACATCATCCTGGCCGCAGAAGTTTGGACGTTTCGCAGGAGGGTCCTCCCGGTCTTCTCAGCAGAGTCGAGAGCAGTCTACTGATAGATCGCACTGTGCACAGTGTGGTTCCCGAGAGTATAGTAGGGTGGATTGTCCACTGGAGCATCTTGTATGCTACTACTACAAGCTACCGGGACATCTGAGTCAAGACTGTGCGCTGAAGGTACAGAATAAGAGTACGAGAGCTATAGGACAGGGTGTACCTTTGAGCCAGCCAGGATCTCATGAGGGAGGACGAAAAACTCAGCCATCTTTTCATCAACCGCAGTCCGCCCCTCCAGCCGCGATTTATAGTATGCATGGATATGAGTACCCCAGCACCCCAGCAGTATCTCTATTTACCGTCTTAGGATCTCAACATCAAACTGCTCCTCCGTATAAGAATTATCCACCATATTGATGGATCGTCTTTGGCGTGCTAGAGGAGGGTGGGGGGGGGGGTGAATAGCGTTTCTCAGATCTTTCTTGTACCTGCGTTGTTAGTTGCACAGCGGAAACAATAATAAATAAAACAAACAACGCAAACAAATAGAATTTACTTGGTATCCACCCCGGCCGAGTGACTAATCCAAGAATCCGTCGGTGGATCACTCCCCGGATAACCTCCGGCTAGCTCTCGTCGCTCCTTGTGGGTGGAGAAACCTCACCACAACACCTTAAGAACCTCTGAGCACAAAGACTACTGTTTGGAACCGAGTTCTCTTTAAATAGAACTCGGGCTTGAAACCCTCGCTGGCAGTCGACTGCTCCCAGGGCAGTCGACTGCCCCACTCAGAATTCGACCGTTGACAACCCCAACGTTCGAATCCAGCTGTACACCAGTCGACTGCTCCCAGAGCAATCGACTGTGTAACACCCCAAATTTGTCAATGTAAAATCATGACAATGTATGAAAATGGTTATAATGAAATGATATGAATTTCATTCAATCACATGCCATGAAATGTTAGGAATGCATGAAATATTATATTAATGAAATAGTATTATCATGAAATATTATCATGAAATATTATATTCATGAATATGGAATATTAAAAATATTATGAAATAATATTTTTGGAATATTATGAAATATTCTGAATTCATAAAATATTATTCACATTATGAAATTTCATGATGGGCTTGGTTTATTGGGCTTGGAAATGAATGGTGCTAAAAAGAAAGTGCAAAGTGGAGGAAGCAAGGATTGAACCTTGGACCTCCTAGTTGCACTCACCATGTCATAACCAATGAACCAAGCAATATTTCATGTAGAAGGAGAAAGGAACATGCTTGTTAAGTGGGTAAGAGTGAAGAGACATGTCTTTTCATGAGAAAGGTATAAATATGGGAAGTTGGAATAACTTCCATTTCTTTTCTTCTTCCTCTTCACTTCTCCCAACCGAAACCTCCATCATCTTCTTCCTTCTTTCCATTTTCGAAAACCCTAGGCAAGGGTTCTAACCCTAGGGCAATTTCAAGAGGGAAAATCCAAGTGATCTTGTCATCTACCAAGACTAAGGAATCTTAGAGAGAAGATTTGGAAGAAAAGATCTTTGCATACCCTCCAAGTGTAGGGTACCCTACAGTTTAAGAGAAGGATAAATTCCAGCGCTAGGATGTAAGTATCCTCTCGCCTGTAGCATAATTGCTATTGAATGTACTTGTTTCATTCTTTTGAAAAAAAAAATCACAAGGACCATCCCTTATAAGACTTTCGGCCACCACCATGAAGTAGGGCTTGGTTACTTGTTATTGCATGAGGAGATGCCTAGAAACGTAGGGTATACATGTAGATGGATTTTTCTTCATGGTGTCAAGAACAAAACCTAGGGTTTTGCTTTGTAGAGGGTTTCGGCCACCCCTTGTAAGGGGTCCAAGAGAAGAGTTTTTTTTGATCAAACTTGATGCATACTAGTAACCCTAGGGACTTATTTCTCATATGTGTTGTTTCCCAATTTTTGAGAAGACAAAATTAGGGTTTAGCACCCTATATGACTTTCGGCCAAGGTATTGAAAAAGGGGCTAGTGAGAGTTGAGTTATCCTAGAAAACATTCATGCTTAGGGTATGGAATAATATTGTATACAAGGTGTTTGTATAATTGTGTGTGAAGTTTGGATGTCAAAAAAATCTAGCCTAGCCTACTCTACAAGGTTTCGGCCACCCCTAGGGAAATTAGGGTTCAAGGTTGAATGATTTTTCCCTATGATATATCCATGCTTAATGATATAAGTGAAGTGTTTGTAAGAATGCTTGAATGAATGCTTGGTGGGAAAACCAAATTCCTTACTTGTATGTTTCGGCCAACCCTAGTCCTAGGGTTGGGAAGTACCTAATGAGACCATGAAGCATGCTATTACATATGTGATATGTGTATAAATTATGTGACCTATCTTGTTAGGTATAAAAGCATGCCTTATAGCCCATGGGGCACTCTTATGACATGAATATGATGTGATTGAGATGTGGTTGATAATATGCCTAAAAAGGAGATACTCTATTGAAACTGGGATCAAGAGCACCCGAATGCGTGGTGTGTCCCTAGGGGATCAAGAGCACCCGAATGTGTGGTGTGTCCCTTTGAGAAGTGATTAAGAGTACCTTTAGGCATATACATATATGAGTAATTGCATGATAAATTACTTTACTTTGAAAAGTTGTGTACCCGACTCGGAAGGGGGTCGTTAAACAAATCCAATGAGCATGTTAAGGTCATGGCATTGGTAGGACGGAAGGGTCCTGCTCTAATTAGATTGGTGGCTCGCTACCCCAATTTATTAGGGAACGCGCATGATATGGTGGTACGACAACTGGGCCCTGGATGATGATATAATATTTTGAAGTACTTACCATTATGGAACCTTTTTGAAAAACATTTCTCATTATGTGATTTTGTTCCGTAAAGTACTTAGAGACAAATTGATGTGATGTTTATGATGCTTTGATGAGATGCTTATGATGCTGATAATTCTATCTGATTATGGTGTACATGATATGATGCATTGATATGGATTTTGCGAGTAGGCCCGGATTCTTACTAAGCATGTTTTGCTTACTAGTTCCTGTTATTTTTCTTATGCTGCAGATAGCGGTAAGAAATACTCAAACTAAAGGAAGAGGCAGAGGGAAGGTTGGAGGATGTGTGTGGTGATGGCTCGGGAAAGGATGAAAGATTCTATCTACCTTAGTTTATCTAGAATCTAACTGCTTCCGATTAAAGATTGAAATGTATTACTATACTCTGAATATATGATGATTGTGACTACTCTACTATTAGGGATATGGAACCTAAGTCATGTTAGATAATACTATTATTAATGTCAAATTCCTATAGTATGCATGCTCAGTAAAATGCTAGATGTTTACTATTTTCGGTTGCCTATGAATGTTTCTTTTGCATGCATCTAAGACTAGATAACTGTTGCTATATGCTTACTTGAGATTTCATGTTATAGTGTGTTAAATGATTTCCATATTAGGTTGTAAATGCATGTAGATATAAATGAAATGGAAAACCTTGCTTGGTAATTTAGTGTTTAATAAGCATGCTTATTACTAGTTCATGTATTGTAACTGTTTTGTTGGATATACATGTTTAACATGATTGCATGATATGAATGTGTGGACCCGTAACCCCGCCTTTAGGGTAGATATAAGGTCGGGCGTTACAGACTGGTCCAGGGCCAAATCCATTCTGTTAGTTTTGGCAGTCGACTGGACAACCCTCAGTCGATTGCCCAGCTTACCACAACACTCCTACTCACTCTCTCGACCCTCCTCCACGTGAGCCTTCAGGTCCTCTCCTTTGGCTTGCCCCTTGAAGTCCTCTTCCACCGGCTATCGTCCCTCGGATGCGCACGCAAGTCCTCGACTTGCCTCCATACCACCCTTCACATGTGCCCTTTGAAGTTTACTTCCCGACTTGCCCTTGGAGTCCTCCTCCCTCTGCTCTTGTCCCTTGCCTTAGCTGACTCAACATGTGTACACCTGTACAACCTGCACACTCAACATACACATATTAGAACACAAGGGAAACCTAACTTAAACCCTTTGCCCAAACATCAAAATACTTGGTCACTCCGGACCACGGATTGCCTCAACAATCTCCCCCTTTTTGATGTTTGGCAATACGTTTAAGTTAGGGAAAACAAATAGTATAGAATAGTAAAGACAATGCTAAACAAATGCATAATGCATACATGGATCTTATCCCAAGGCATTCTACACCTAACCCTCCAAGTTAGGAATTTTTACACACCTAGCCCTCCAAGCTAGGACTTTTCACACCTAGCCCTGCAAGCTAGGACTTTATACACCTAGCCCTCCAAGCTAGGACTTTTCAAACCTAGCCCTCTAAGCTAGGAATTTTCACACCTAGCCCTCCAAGCTAGGAATTTCCACACCTAACTTCCCAAAGTTAGGAATTTTCCACAAAACCTCGGGCTTTTTAAAGCTTCTCCCAAGATCCCCCTATATTGGACTTACAAAGGCTTTTTAAGAACCTCTTCAAGGTTCCCCTTACGCCAAGAATGGAGCAACCATGCTCCCCCTTAATCTTAGCTCTTCCTAAACCTAGGGTTTCTTGCAAAGGAGTGTTGGGTTTAACATTAGACTTACAAAGGCTTTTTAAGAACCTCTCCAAGGTTCCCCTTACGCCAAGAATGGAGCAAGCATGCTCCCCCTTAATCTTAGCCCTAAACCTAGGGTTTCTTGCAAAGGAGTGTTTGGTTCCCCAACTTAAACCCAACACTTCTCCCCCTTTGCCTAACATCAAAAAGAACCCAACAATATCCCTATTATTGGTTCTTTTAATCCCTAATGATCATAAACAATGTGTACTAACCCCCCATACACTTATTTTGCATCATTTGGACACATACCCACCTGCTGAAACTTAATTTAGCCTTTACCAGTCGACTGGCCAAATGGGCAGTCGACTGATACTCTGAAAAATAGAAATTTTAGCTTTTCTGACCAAATTCAGAAATGCGCCAGAAATTCCACAAATCTCCAAAAATCCTCAAATTTTGTGGAGACATTTGTGACACCCATACCTACTTGGGAAACATTCCAAAATGTATCTATCACCATTCTCAAGTTTGACATAAAACTCAAAACTAATTAAAAAGTTCAATAGAACCTTGACCTAAAGTCCTAGTTTTGGTTTCCTCTTGATGTCTTTGCCCATGCCAACCCACAATGCGTCCCTAGCATTGATTTGCATGGCAATTACACATAAAAAACCAATTTTCATGCAATATGATCCCAATGTCATATTTCCATGCATGAAACTCAAAAACACCGTGCCAAAACCCAAGAATTGAGACTCAAGTTTGTCTCCAATTCTTTTGACACACTCCATGGTCCATCTAGACCTCTAGGAGCAACTCTCTCAAGGTCCATTCACCATATATCCCAAAGGCTTCTAGAGCTCCCCCTTGAGCTCTTAGCCCTAGCCACCTCCCTAGGTGACTCAACCATCACTAGGCCACACCGATGTACCTCCGGTGACTCTTGGCCTACAGACTCAACCCTCTTAACCTTGGACCCCTTGTCCTTAGTTAAGACCTTTTTCTCCCCTTTAAATGGCATTCCCTTGTCATTTTTGGACTCCCCCTTCTTGCCATAATCATATGCTACCCTAGCATATCTCTTTCCCTTGGCATGGGAGACCTTAGATCGGTATCCTAGACCCGATCTATCATTGGTGCAGTTTAGGCCACCCAACACCATATTCAAACCCTTAGATCCAACGGTGAATCTCTCTAGGGTTTTCTCTAATCTATTAAGCTTTTCCCTTAAAGCTTGATTTTCCTTTTCTAGGTTCCTAAACCTAGAGTCCACATGTCCACCTTGGACATTCCTAGACCTACCTTCCTTTCTAGGCATATTTCTCCCCTTCTTGGGATTTTTCCCTTGATCCTTAGGTCTAGAGGTCTTTGATTTTTCATGATGCATGACCTTTCTAGGGTTTTGATCTACCTTGTTAACCCTAGTCCTATAATTATATCTAAAACCATGGTTATGCACAATTAAACAGTTTTCATTAAGCCTAGCATGCATGGATGAATGATTTACACTATTTTCAACATTCATAGAGGAACTAACATTTGAATTGCATTCTAATTTACGGTTAGGGATTACCTCCCTTACCCTTGTAGTGTTGGTGTAGAAAGCACCCAAGTCAAACCTGTGTTTTGATAATGGCAACAAGGTTCAAAAGTTAAGTCTTACTTGTTATCTAACATGTCACTCTAGTGTGCAGGGTAAAAAGCCCTAGCGAAGGAATGCTAGGCACTGGCGAAGGAATGCCAGGGTAAAAAGCCCTAGCGAAGGACTGCTAGACACTGGCGAAGGAATGCCAGGGTGAAAAGCCCTAGAGAAGGACTGCTAGGCACTGGCGAAGGAATGCCAGGGTGAAAAAGCCCTAGCGAAGGACTGCTAGGCGCCAGGCGAAGGACAGCTTGGGAGTGAAGCCCTAGCGAAGGAATGCTAGGCACCGGGCGAAGGACAGCTCGGTATCCAAGACCTGGCAAAGGACCGCTAGGCAAAAGTCCAATCAAAGGAGCGGTTGGCATCAGGTACATTCTCCCGAGAGGAGTAGGTGAGGACGCGTTCCCCGTCGGGAGGGAATAGTAGGCGTCGGTTCGACCTAGGGCTCCATTTTGGAGGCCCAAAGTCAGAACCAAGACAGCTAAGGCTGTATAAACTAACACATTATTATTTTATGTTGTTTTGGACTAACCCTGGATGCAGGACCAAAGGAACAAGTGTCTGCAGCTCAGAGAGCCTCAAAGGAGTGAGGCAGTGGCTGAGTAGGGCGCCCGGAGTGTCCCGGGCGCCCCCAAGGTGCATACAAAACAATGTAAGTAAGGAAGGCTTCGAACAGCTGCTGGGCGGGGCGCCCCCGTGCTCCCGGGCGCCTCCGCTGCTCCCGGGCGCCTCCGCTGCTCCCGAGCACCCCCAGCGCCAACTACCGAAGCAGCTCCCCTCGAAGCCAACGGATGAAAGTTTGACCCGGTCAATACGGGCGCCTCGAGCGCTCCGGGCGCCCCGGTCAAAGCTGATCCCGAATGTAAAGGGATCAGAAGTTGACTGAGCAATTACCGGATCAACTGACACGTGGGGGGGGGGCGCCCTTGACGATCCAGGCGCCCCCAGGGCTATATAAAGGGCCCTCGACCCCAAGGCTAAAAGCAACAATTCATTCAACGCTTCAACGCTCTTCTGCTCTCGCGCTTTGCTCCGGAAACCTCCCGACTCGTGACTCAAGCGCCGACGACGTCCCGCTACTCCGAAAAAGACAACCTACATCGGACGTCGGTAAAAGAAGAGTTTTTTTTGTTAAGTTTACTGTGCTATATTTGTAACTCAATACTGTAAACTGATTTGCGAACTTATAGAATTGCCCGCAGAAAACGGTCAACGACCGTGGGCCTTGGAGTAGGAGTCGACCTAGGCTTCGAACCAAGTAAAAATCACTGTGTTTGCGTGTTTTGTTTTTTATCTTCCGCTGTGCAAATTCTCTATCTTAAATCCGAACGTTTTCCGATATTCACCCCCCTCTATCGGTTCTCTCGATCCAACAAGTGGTATCAGAGCGGGGAAGTTCAAATTTGGTGCAACCATCAGTTTGAAAATTTTTCGGATTTTTATTTTCTTTTTCTCGTTCGATTTTTTTTTAAATTTTTCGTTCGAATTTTTTTCTCGTTAATCGAGGTTAGTGCAACACCCCTCGTTATTTTATTTTCCTTATCCCGCACTACTAATCCAAGACCAAGTCTTGGGAAATTTTTTCTGTTAGTTATTTTTTTTTCAGATTAAATGGCCATGCAAGAAGGATTCAGCACCGCCAGACCTCCACTTTTCAGTGGAGAAGACTTTTCCTACTGGAAAAGTCGAATGGAGGTCCACCTGAAAACTCAGGTGGACATGTGGATTATCATCCAGTCCGGACTGAAGATACCCAAAAATGCTGAAGGACTACCTCAAAGCTACACAGAGTGGGACACCGCTCTGAAACGAAGAATCGAAGTAGATGCAAAGGTGACTCAGACCCTCCAATGTGGCTTAACAAAAGAGGAGCTGAACCGGGTGGGCCCCTTCAACAGTGCCAAGGAGCTGTGGGCAAAATTGATCGAGCTGCATGAAGGAACATCAGACACTCGGATCAGTAAGATAGATCTGCTCCTGAACAAATTGTATACCATCAAGATGGCCGACAACGAAACAGCAGCCCAGCTTCATGCACGAATCCAAGAATTGATGAACGGTCTTCACGCTATAGGTCACAAGGTCGAAAACTGTGACTTAATAAGGTATGCTTTAAATGCTTTCCCTAGAAACACCTTGTGGGCATCTATGGTAGATGCATACAAGGTTTTAAAGGATCTCTCAAAAATTAAACTAGATGAATTATTTTCTGAATTAGAACTTCATGAACAGACTAAATACAATATGGCCGAGAAATGTATTGCCTTTGTTGCAGGAAAAGCTGGAAGGACAACAAAGAAAAAGCCACAACCTGAACCCGAGTCTAACTCAGACTCAGACTCAGAAGACGAAGAAGGAGATCGACCTAAGTTGGTCCGATTGGCCCGAAGCTACTATAAAGAATTGAAGAACCAAACCAACAGAAGAAAGACCAACCGAAGAAAGGACGAACCAGCTGAACCCACAAATGACAAAAGCAAGCCCAACGTGACCTGCTACGAGTGCAAGAAGAAGGGCCACTACAAGACGGAGTGTCCAAACCTAAAGGAGACCAAAAAGTCAAGAAGAAAGAAAGCACTCCAAGCAACCTGGGACGAATCTTCCTCAGAAGAAGAAGAAGAAGCGCCCCAGTCAAACCTACTAGCCCTGACCGCCTCAGAAGAAGTCGAGACCGAGTCAGAATCTGAACAGGACGACGGTAGACTAACCTTTTCAGAAGACGGCGAAATCAAGGTAAGTGGTTTCAATAGAAGTCAGTTAAATGAACTTATTTCATATCTTTCTCGAGATTTGGCGAAAGTCAAACTCCGAGTCGAATCCCTTCGACAGGAAGTAAAACTCCTGAAAGAGGGAGCTGACTCTAAATCCTTAACCGAGAAAGTTCAAGAAGGAACTCCTACTCAAGTTGAAAAACTTGAGAAAGAGAACTTCTCCCTGAAAACTCAGGTTAAGGATCTTAGAGCTGCCTTAGAACGATTCACATTTGGTTCCAAGGGTCTTGACATAATTCTTGGAAAACAGAAGTCCGTTCTAAATCGATCCGGACTTGGCTATAGAACCAAATCCCGACAAAGATCTTACTTTGCTGTACTGAATCAGTCTAGAAGTAAAGTTCAGGCATGGGTACCTAAACTGTACCTGAACAAACCAACTGGATCAAATCAGTATTGGATCCCCAAGGACAAGATTCACATCTTGCCTAATCATTACCGTGGCTTTAGTCCAGGGGGAGCCAAACTGAAACTATATTCATTGTTAGATAAAATCCAACTCTCTCTTTTTTATTGCATGTTTGCTTGTTTATTTAATTTCTGCAATTTACCATGGTTAAACTTAGGTTAGTATAAGGACTAAACAAACTTAATTGAAACTTGAAAACATAGTATTGGGTGGAGGTGAGATGATAGTACGTTAGGGAAACCAATTCTAATAAGATCAAGTTTACTTGGTCTCTTTAGACTGGTGAAACTAGCCGAAGCTACCGATCCAAAATCTAAACTAGTTAGACCAGAACTTTTTCAAAGATTAATTTTGAAAATGAAATTTCGTTAAATGGCTTTGTCAAGGAAAGGGTTGATGATCCAATAAGGCTGCGGCCAAAGAAGGCCTAGTGCCTCGCCAAGACCTGGAAGCCAATTTTTGAATTTCAAATTCAAATTACTTTTTGTCAAATTCAAATCTAACACAAACTTTCAGATATGTATAGATTCAAACATTTCCTTTCAAAATAAATTTAACTGTTTTCAAAAATTAACTTAATATTTTCAAAATAAATAATAATTTTTCAAAATAATTTTACTTATCAAAACCTGTCTCACAAAACCTATAAGGCTAACGTGGTTGAAAACCTTAGATTTGGGTGAGACAGACTAGGCAGTGAAACTCAATTTAAGCTATTCCTGACTCTAATTAGATCCAAATCAATAAAACTCTTTATGTGTAGGAACATAAAGATTTGGACCAATAGATGTTGGATAGCGGTTGCTCCAGACACATGACTGGAGATAAATTGAAGTTCACCAAACTCAAGTTCAAGAACCTAGGCTTAGTGGCATTTGACAACAATGCTACACTCAAGGTAATTGGGTCAGGTAATATTGAGCTTAAATCTGACTTTATTATTAAGAAAGTTCTTTTGGTTGAAAACTTCAAATTTAACTTGCTTAGCATAAGTCAGTTATGTGATTCTGGTTATATAGTCACCTTCAACAATTCTAACTGCCTGATTAGAAATGTACAAGACTCAGAAATCATGCTTAAGGGCACTAGGAAAAATAATGTATATACTATAAACCTACCTCTAGTACCCAAATGTATGTTAACTCAGTTAGAACAATCAAACCTCTGGCATAGGAGATTAGGTCATACCAATCTGAGAACTATCTCAAAAATCACCCAACTTGGATTAATCAAAGGTATACCCAAAATTAAAAATAATGAAAACCTAATATGTGAATCATGTAATCAAGGTAAACAAACCAAATCTAATCACAAATTAATCCAATCTGATTTAACTCAAACCACACTTGAGCTCTTGCACCTTGACCTATTTGATTCACATGGAGCCAAGTCACTAAGCGGGAACCGATACTGCTTAGTAATAGTTGATGATTACTCTAGGTTCACCTGGGTTAGGTTTCTAAAAACCAAAGATGAAACCCTAAACCTATTTAATGAATTCTGCAAACTAATTGAAAATCAAAACGACACTAAAATTAAAAGACTTAGGAGTGACCACGGGGGAGAATTTGAAAATCAACGGTTCGAGGAACTCTGTAAGGTCAATGGGTATTTACATGAATTTTCATGTCCTAGAACCCCCCAACAAAATGGGATAGTCGAAAGAAGAAATAGAACATTACAGGAAGCCGCTAGGGCTATGCTCAACGAATTTAACTTAGCAAACCAATATTGGGCAGAAGCGATTAGTACGACCTGTTACATCCAAAATAGGGTTCTGATTAACAAGCGACACAATAAAACACCCTATGAACTGTACTACCATAGACTCCCAAATCTACACTATCTAAGGGTCTTTGGATGCAAAGTCCATATCCTAAACACCAAAGACTATTTAGGAAAATTTCAGTCCAAGTCAAACCCAGGTATCTTCCTAGGATACTCAACCACAAGTAGAACCTATAGAGTTTACAACAAACAATCTAAGAAAATTGAAGAAACAACAAACTTAATATTTGATGAAGAAGTCAACTCAACATCTGATAATTCAGACCTAACTTCATCAAATTCTGATCAAGAAAATAATGAACAAACTAGTGAACCTTTAATTGAACCCTTAAACGAACTAACTATTGAACCAATTAATGAGTCAACTGAACCAATTATTGAACCAACAAATGAACCAGCCCAAAGAGTCGAATCAAATAGTGAACCAAACCGACCAGCCGGACCTGAGGCTGAACCAAGTTCTAGAAGAACCAAGAAACCCAGACTCAGTCACCCAACCGATCAAATTGTGGGTGATCCAACTCTAGGAGTTAGGACTAGATCCTCCTATAGAAATCTCAGTCAAATAGCGATGATATCAAAAATAGAATCCAAAACTATAGATGAAGCCCTACCTGACCCTGATTGGATCATAGCTATGCAAGAAGAATTAGCCCAATTTGAGAGGAACCAAGTTTGGGAACTAGTGCCTAAACCTGAAGGCAAATCCATCATTGACACTAAGTGGGTCTTTAGGAATAAGCTAAATGATTAAGGAGAAATAGTTAGAAATAAAGCCCGCTTAGTAGCTAAGGGATTCAGCCAAGTAGAGGGATTAGATTACGATGAAACATATGCCCCAGTAGCTAGACTTGAGTCCATTAGAATGTTGTTAGCCTTTGCATCCCATAAAGGATTTAAGCTATACCAAATGGATGTAAAGTCAGCTTTCCTAAATGGATTCATTAAAGAAAAAAGTTTATGTAGGACAACCCCCTGGGTTTGAGGACTTAGAAAAACCTGACCACGTTTACAAATTAACTAAAGCACTATATGGGTTAAAACAAGCACCTAGGGCTTGGTATGAACGTTTATCAACTTACTTAACTTCTAAAGAATTTAAACAAGGACAAATTGACTCAACATTATTTATTAAAACCCTAGGAAAAGATATATTTATTGCCTAAATTTACGTAGATGACATAATCTTTGGATCTACCAACACAAACTTCCTAAAAGAGTTTGTCAAGATAATGGAAAATGAATTTGAAATGAGCTTAGTTGGTGAGCTTACCTTTTTCCTAGGACTACAAATCAAACAAACTAGAGATGGAAACTACGTCCATCAATCCAAATATGCTAAAGAGTTAATAAAGAAATTTAAAATGGATAACTCTAAAAGTATAAGTACCCCCATGGCCACTAATGTAAAAATAGATAGTGACCCTGATGGTAAGCCAGTAGACCTCAAACTATATAGAAGTATGATAGGTAGTCAACTGTACCTTACAGCCATCAGACCTGACATTCTTTTTGCTGTAGGGATGTGTGCTAGATACCAAACCTGTGCTAAGGAAACGCACTTAGCAGCCCTAAAAAGAATACTAAGATATGTAAAGGGCACCCTAAATGTAGGGATCTGGTATCCTAGAACCTCAACCTTCAATTTGTCAGGATACTCAGATTCTGACTATGCTGGTTGTAAATTAGATAGAAAGAGCACAAGTGGAAGCTGCCAACTGTTAGGAAATAGTCTAGTAAGTTGGTGCAGCAGAAAACAACACTGTGTAGCTCTGTCCACAACTGAAGCTGAGTATGTAGCCTTAGGAGAGTGTGTAGCACAACTTTTATGGATGATGCACACTCTTAAGGACTTCCAGCTCAACTACACCCAAACTCAAGTATTTATTGACAATATAAGTTCAATTTATCTAACTAAGAACCCAATCCAACATTCCAGAACAAAACACATAGAAGTTAAACATCATTTCGTAAGAGACCATGTAGCCAGGGGTGAGATAGTACTTAAACATATAGACTCAAAATCCAACTTAGCCGATATATTCACAAAACCCTTACCTGAGTCTAAGTTCAGCTCACTAAGAAGGCAGTTAGGATTGTGTTCTGTAGAATAGATTAACTCTACTTTTGATTTTTTTACTGCTTTATTTAATTTAAAAATCAGTTTCTAAAAGAATTTTGAAAAACTGTTGTTTTTAAAATCAGTTGTTTTTAAATCTTTTCCGACTTAGTTTTATTTCAAAACTACCCCCCTTTCAAAACTAGGGCTTTTTCGCAAATGGACTTAGCCTAGGCCCTAACTCTAGAACTGCATGCACCTATAGATTTAGAAGTCAGCATCTCACAAGCACCTTAGGGTAATTTTGATTGATAACCTAGAAAGGGTTGAGATGCTTAGGTCTTTGCCTTAATTCAAGATGCTTTAAGTGGAGAAACCAAGCATAACCCTAATTTAACACCCTGGGCGATTCTGGGCGATTCGGCGGCGACTCGGCGGCGAGCTCCTTCCGCGTGGGAGCGGCAATGGCTGCCGGCGCTTCCAAAGCGCCGGCGCCGGCCCCTCTGCCCACTGAGCGCTCCACCGTTCCTTCCTCTGTAGTCCTACAGCAGAACCCGCTGTTCCACAGTGGTGCAACGGGAGGGGCGGCGATGGATCAAGGCGGAGATGGTGTAGCGGCGGACTTGGCGTTCTCGGCGCAACCGAAGGCGGTGATCGGAAAGGACAGTGGTGGACCGGGACTGCTGCCGTGGGAGACGACGAAGGCGATGATGCAGAACATATTGGCGGAGGCGCAAGGGTTGGGCGGGGAAAGTGTAACGGTGGCGGCGCAAGGTGTGGGTGGCGACGTAACCCATCCGGCTGGCGTAGAGGAGACGGCGGAAAACAACATGAAGACGTCGGAGGTGGTCAGGGCGATGGTGCAACTTATATGGGCGGTTTGCGGCGGCTGTGGGGCACCGCCGACGTCGGGGACGGTAGCCTCGACGCTGCAGAAGGCATGCATGCGTGCTGGGATGACGGGAAGCGAGGAACAGGCGGTCTTGATGGGAGATCTCCGGAGCAGGGCCGACGGCGTAGCGGGGAACCACCCTATCCCTAACCCAAACCCTAACACTGATGGTGTGGCGTCAGGGAGCACGAGGCCGTCGAAGGGGTGGTGATGGAGGCGGCGATCCTGCCTGCGCGCTCCACCGTGGAGGCACAGCAGAGGTCACTGCCGCGCNTTGTGCGATTCGGCGGCGACTCGGCGGCGAGCTCCTTCCGCGTGGGAGCGGCAATGGCTGCCGGCGCTTCCAAAGCGCCGGCGCCGGCCCCTCTGCCCACTGAGCGCTCCACCGTTCCTTCTCTGTAGTCCTACAGCAGAACCCGCTGTTCCACAGTGGTGCAACGGGAGGGGCGGCGATGGATCAAGGCGGAGATGGTGTAGCGGCGGACTTGGCGATCTCGGCGCAACCGAAGGCGGTGATCGGAAAGGAAAGTGGTGGACCGGGACTGCTGCCGTGGGAGACGACGAAGGCGATGATGCAGAACATATTGGCGGAAGGCGCAAGGTTGGCGGGGAAAGTGTAACGGTGGCGGCGCAAGGTGTGGGTGGCGACGTAACCCATCCGGCTGGCGTAGAGGAGACGGCGGAAAACAACATGAAGACGTCGGAGGTGGTCAGGGCGATGGTGCAACTCATATGGGCGGTTTGCGGCGGCTGTGGGGCACCGCCGAAGTCGGGGACGGTAGCCTCGACGCTGCAGAAGGCAAGCATGCGGGCTGGGACGACGGGAAGCGAGGAACGGGCGGTCTTTATGGGAGATCTCCGGAGCAGGGCCGACGGCGTAGCGGGAACCACCCTATCCCTAACCCAACCCTAACACTGATGGTGTGGCGTCAGGGAGCACGAGGCCGTCGAAGGGGTGGTGATGGAGGCGGCGATCCTGCCTGCGCGCTCCACCGTGGAGGCACAGCAGAGGTCACTGCCCGCGCCCTCGCTGGCTTCCTCGCCGGTGATACTGGAGGCGATCGCGGGAGTTTTGAAGGCGGTGACGGGGATAAGAGAAGCATCTCGGGCGCCAGCCGGGGCAGCAGACGGGGACCCTTTGTTGAGGATAATCCAGGAGGTGGCCGGAGAGGGTAATGCGCCGGTGGCGGAGGCGTCGGGGCAGATCACAAAGAGATGGATCCAGCGCTAGCACCTTCTCCTTTGCCGTGGATCATACGTGGAAGCTTTAAATCAAAATCGCCAAGGGCTGCAAAGAAAAGCTTTGAGGAAGTGGGAAAAAACTTCAAGGAAATTTCGATGT
Organism: Boesenbergia rotunda; assembly: GCA_024364735.1. Classification (NCBI taxonomy): domain Eukaryota; kingdom Viridiplantae; phylum Streptophyta; class Magnoliopsida; order Zingiberales; family Zingiberaceae; genus Boesenbergia; species Boesenbergia rotunda. The sequence continues at coordinate 531,963 of JAGFNQ010007541.1, forward strand.
GCAACAATGTGCCAGGGGTTTTCTATAATGCAGAGGAGGTACAAACTTTGTCTGATCCATATAAGTTTTCATTAATAGGCAAGTTTTCTGGCAGGAGACCTCCCCCTCAGATTGTGTACCAAGGCTTCAAGGGGCTGGGATTATCAAGCCCCTACAATATTCGGTTTCTGCGTGCAGGGCATATTTTTTTGCACCTTACCTCAAATGAAGATATGGCTAGGATCTGGACTAGGGGAGTTTGGCGCATTGGTGGATCCATACTCAGAATTTTCAAGTGGACACCGCACTTTTCCTATGAGGCGGAGTCATCTGTGGTTCCAGTTTGGGTACAGTTTCCTGATCTTCCAGTCCATATGTTTAATAAAAATTGTGTATTTTCGATGGCTCGGATTGTAGGGTGCCCTATTAAGATAGATGAAGCCACAGCAGATGGGGCCAGACTCTTTATGGCTAGAGCATGTGTGGAGATTGATCTTTTGAAGCCAAGGGTGGAGCAGTTCTTGATAGGAATTGGGGATGAGCACAGGATGCAGAGAGTTGTGTATGAGAGGATGCCAGAGTATTGCCAGCATTGTAGGCACCTTGGTCATGCAGAGGCAGATTGCTATGTGGCAGGGAACAAGCCACGGCCTGAGTGGCACAGAGACAGAGTGGACCCGATTCCACCAGGTGAAGATTTGAGAGATAGATTAAATAAGAGGGAGAGAGACAGGAAAGGCAAGTCAGTGGTGGTGGAGGACTCAGAGGCACAGGAGTTTCAGAGGGTTGGAGGTAGGAGGCTGGACTGACCTGGGTTCGTAAGCAGACACCTCCAGGAGTGGTCAGAAAGATATACTGGAGATACAGAACCAGGAGAATTTTTTTGAGGCCCTGAAGGACATAGGAGAGGAGGAGGAGGTAGGGGAAGAAGAGATGGAGGAGGATGGAGGCAAGGTGGCGCTGGGAGACACTAGACAGGTGGAAGTAGAGTCAGATGGTGTTGTGGGGGAGGAAGAGGACAGGGTGGATGAGACTCAGGAGGTGGCGGTGGAGGATAGGGCGCCAGCGCCTTTGGGACAGCAGCAGACATTGGGGCAGACGTCTCAGGTCATGGGGCAGCAGGACAGTACCTCAGTAAAGGGAGGAGCGCAACAGGTGGGGGTCAGACACCTCAGAGGCTCGGCCAGGGGGAGCAGGGTTCACAGACAGTACAGAGGCCAGGCAGAGGGGCACAGCAGAAGATCACTGAGGGAGCACAGAGACAGGGGGGAGCCTCCAGGGAGGTGCAGGATGCTGGTTTGATTAGTGGAAGGAGCCCAGGGTCCGGGAGTCATCGGGTGAGCTGCCAGAGGATGATTGTTTAGACAGATACTCCAGCTCCTCAGTGGAACGGGTAGGCTCAGATGAGTTGGGCCAGCAGGTGCCTGCTAGGATCACACAGTTGGTTTCAGAGGGTTCAGAGGCTCCAGACTTTCAGAAGACCTTTGAGGAGTATGAGGAGACAGACACTAGTGTTTCATCACATGGGGGACACAGCTTAGCATTAGTGATCAGTCCACCCAGAGGAGGGAAATCAGGGCTGGCCAAGGTACTAAAGGTGCAGAAGCAGAAGGTGGGATTTGAGCCACGAGTGACTAGGAGCCAAACTTCAAAGCAGGCTCGAAACCCCTCCCGTTAGATATGTCTGGTATCATATGGAATGTGAGGGGGTTTGGGAATTTGGCGACGCAGAGGAGGGCTTTGTTCTTGAGACGACATCACATCTGAGTTTTTAGCAGTGCTAGAGCCTATGATTGATTTAGATTGCAGGTATATGGCGCGGCGCATGGGTTTGAGGAGGTAGTCTCTAATAAATCTGGGAAGGTTTGGTTTTTTTGGGATTCTACTATTGTTTGCAAAATTTTGTTTGATCATGAGCAGTTTCTGCACTTGGAGCTTTCTTCGCAGCTGTTCCCTTCGTCGATGATTGTGACAGTGGTTTATGCCAAGTGTACGAGGTTAGAGAGGAGCTTGCTATGGGAGAGTCTGGAGGAGCTGAGGCCAGAGGGCGACAGACTATGGCTAGTGGGGGGAGACTTCAATGTTATATCTAGCATGGAGGAGCATTCAGCAGGGGTCCTAGGTAGGCCAGGGGCCATGGAGGACTTTAACAATTTTATTATGCTTGCTGGTCTGGTGGATGCAGGTTTTGTTGGGGACAGGTACACGTGGACGAATAATAGGGTGTGGAAGAGGCTGGACAGGGTCCTATTGTCTCCCTCCTGGGGCAGTCAGGATTTCACAGTCAGAGTGGAGCATTTGAGCAGGGCAGCCTCAGATCACTGTCCCTTACTTGTGGAGTTCCCAGGCTTCCAGAAGCCGAAGGCCTCCTTCAGATTTCAGAGGATGTGGATGCGGCACAGGGACTTTATGCAGACAGTGAGGCTGAATTGGTGTTTACCTTGTGTGGCACAGGGAATGCAGCGGCTACAGATGAAGCTGAGGAGGCTAAAGGAACATCTGAAGTGGTGGAACATGGACGTGTTTGGTAACATCCATGATAGGGTTTTGCAGGCTGAGGAGAAAATGGCTGCAGCTGAGCAGGCATATGACAGGGACCCCACAGAGCAGAGCAGGATTCACAGGTCAGAGTGTCAGGCTCACCTGTTCAGAGTACTAGACATGGAGGAGGACTTTTGGAAGCAGAGAGCTGCTATCAGATGGATGGGAGAGGGAGAGAGGAATACAAAGTTTTTTCATTCCACAGTGCAGAAGAAGAGGGCAGCTAGCAGACTTTTCCGAGTTTGGGAGGAGGGGCAGTGCCTGGATGAGCCTGAGAGGATCAGAGAGTCAGGAGTCAGATTTTTTCAGGAGCTGCTGACAGGGGAGACAGTGGATAGCACGGCGGTGGACACGGAGTTGATACCTTCCTTGATCAGCACAGAGGATAATTTGATGCTAGAGGGCCTCCCGTCAGCAGAGGAGGTGAAGCAGGTGGTCTGGAGCATGTGCCAGGACAGTGCAGCGGGTCCAGATGGCTTTTCAGTGGCCTTCTACAGAGCCTGCTGGGAGATCGTGGGGAGGATGTCCTTCAGGCAGTACTGGATTTCTTTCGGGGGGCAGAGCTACCACGGGGTATGGCTTCTACGACTATAGTTTTGATCCCCAAGGTGGACAGTGCACAGAGGTGGCAGGATTTCAGACCTATTAGCTTGTGTAATGTGTCTTATAAGATCATCTCCAAGCTGATGGCGCAGAGGATGGCTTCGGTGATAGGGAAGGTTATATCCCCAGCTCAGAGTGGTTTTGTTCCAGGGAGACTGATTTCAGATAATATCTTGATGGCCCAGGAGCTTGATCACAAGCTCAACTATCACATCAGAGGAGGGAATCTTATACTGAAGCTGGATATGGCCAAGGCATATGACAGAGTGCAGTGGGGTGTCCTTTTCAGGGTTATGGCAGCATTTGGATTCTCAGAGACAGTGATTTCTTTTATCAGGAGGTGTGTGACATCTTCATGGTTTTCGGTCCTGGTGAATGGAAAGCTGTCAGGCTTCTTCAGATCACAGCGTGGCCTGAGACAGGGCGACCCCATCTCCCCCTTCCTATTCATTTTGGCGGCTGAGCTTCTCTCCAGAGGGATAGAGGCCTTATTTGCAGGGTACCCAGGGATGGCTTATGCGACAGGATGTGATATGAGGGTGTCTCACCTGGCCTATGCGGATGATGTGGTCCTGTTCCTGAATGGTTCTCTGGATTGTGTGAAGAGGGTGAAGGGTTTTTTGGACAGGTATGAGGCCCAGACAGGACAGGCGATCAATGCAGAGAAGAGCTCCTTTTTCCCTTCGAGGCGCATATCAGACAGGAGGAGACAGCGGATAGCAGCTACTACAGGCTTTGGCTTGGGGGAGAGGCCTATGGTTTATTTGGGGGTTCCTATCATCTCAGGGAACAAGAGGACAGTTCACTTTGCGCCGCTGTTGGCGAAGATTCAGAGGAAGTTTCAGGGTTGGAACCTCTCACGCCTGTCACATGGGGGTCGCCTGATGCTGATCCAGAGTGTTTTGAGTTCTCTGCCTATTTATCTCCTCCAGGTGATCCAGCCTCCACTGGAGGTCCTGAAGAAGATGGAGGGGGTGTTTGCATCTTTTTTCTGGAGCTCAGTGGGACAAGATAGGAAGGTGCATTGGGTAGCCTGGAGGGACATCTACAGGCCGAAGCAGGAGGAAGGGTTGGGGATCAGACGGCTGTCAGAGGTGGGGGCTGCCTTATCCATGAAGCTGTGGTTTAGATTTAGAGAGCAGAGCACACAGTGGGCCAGATACTTGAGGAGATCTTACTGTGGGACAGTGGATCCAGGTGTGGTGACTCTGAGGAGAAATGCTTCCCCCAGTTGGCGCAGGATGATTCAGACCAGAGTTGTGGCAGAGAGACAGATTGGATGGGTTATTGGGAGAGGGCATCTTAGCTTTTGGCATGACACGTGGATGGAGAGGGGACCGTTGTCAGAGTGGTGTACAGTGCAGGGGCCTCCAGATGCCAGAGTGGACCGATTCTTAGTGGATGGAAGCTGGAGCCAGGAGCAACTTCAGAGGGTGTTGCCCACATCGGTGGCTGTGGAGGTGACAGACGTTCAGCTGAGGACCGAGGAGGAGGATGTTATGTTGTGGCGACCCACCAGAGATGGGAGATTTACTACGAGGTCGGCCTGGGAGGCATACAGGACGGTGCACCAGAGGGAGGAGGTAGCGACTGTGATCTGGAGCAGACTCCTCCGTCCCACCATTTCGGTGTTCATTTGGAGGTTCTTTCGGAGACGACTGCCAGTGGATGAGATCTTGCAGCAGCGGGGTATGTGCTTAGTGTCCAGATGTCAGTGCTGTGAGGCAGAGGAGTCTTGGGAGCATCTGTTTTATGGGAGCCCGGTGGCAGGTGAGGTCTGGGGATACTTTGGACATTTATTTGGAGTAGGCAGTTGGAGGGTGATGGAGAGTTGGAGAGCAGGCACAGCTTGGAGCAGCACTGGCTCGGTGAGGGAGATCATTCCTATGTTGATTTGTTGGTTCCTGTGGACGGCCAGGAACGACTCCAAGCACCGGGGTCTGAGGCCAGAGGGACAGAAGATTATCAGACAGATCACACAGTATTTGAGGGTCGGGATGGCATCTGGTATCATCAAGCCCAGGCATTGGAGGGGATCTATCTCGGCAGCTCAGGCTATGGTGATCCAGGTGAGGATACGGACATTACACACGATCTCAGTAGTACACTGGAGGAGGCCAGCGGCTGGAGGTTTCAAGCTCAACACGGATGGCAGTTCTAGAGGAAACCCAGGTGAGTCCTCTTACGGTGTTATTGTTCGAGATCATAGTGGACAGGTGGTGGTGACTAGGCAGGGAGTTCTTGGAGAGGGCTCCAATATCAGAGCGGAGCTTATTGCGATCCTGCGAGGTTTGGAGTTGTGTGTAGAGAGGCAGCTTTCCCCTATTTGGCTGGAGTCTGATTCCCTGGTGGCACTGCATATCATCAGGTCTTCTGGCATTTCATGGGAGTTTCGGGAGGAGATCTTATGGATCAGGAGGCTGATACGACAGCATGGGGTTAGATGTACACATATATATAGAGAGGGGAATGCTGCTGCAGATTTCCTGGCCAACCAGGCGTATCAGCTGGAGGGAGAGAGGGTGATGGAGGGGCAGGAGATTGAGGGTCTGTTGCTTTGCATTTGCAGGATGGACAGACTGGGCTTACCGTATATCAGGAGCTCTTGCAAGCCAGGATAGCACACTTGATGGATGGTGAATAGCTCCACCTTAGAGCTATCTAGCCCGCAGCAAACGGCTGCGGTAAAGGTACTGTAAATCCGTTGATGGCTGTGGCTTTGCCTAAAAGCCAGGTAGGGTGACTAGATCCACCTATGGTCTAGCTAGCCCGCAGCAAACGGCTGCGGTAAAGGCATCCTAAATCCGTTGATAGCTGTGGCTTTGCTAAAAAGCCAAAGAGGGTGAGTAGGTCCACCATAGGCCTACCTAGTCCGTAGCAAACGGCTGCGGTAAGGACACACTAAATCCGTTGATGGCTGGTCACTTGCCAAAAGTGAACATCGGGTGCGATGGAGGACTCTCTGGGAGCAGGAAGGGCGAAGGCATGGGCACATCAGATTTGATGTGGTTAAGAGGGTTTACTATAATTTTTGGTCTGTTGAAGGGATGCCAAAGATCTGCCAAATGATACTGAAATGGAATAATGGACTGCTGGAGGAGGGTTTCGGGCCTTCTTTTTGCTGCGTGCCAAGTGTGCCAAGGGGGCATTTTAAAGGAGATCGGGAGCAGCTGAGGGAAGCATAATTTAATTGGAAATGAGGTTAGCAGGAGCTCAAAATCCCACTGTCTAACTGGTGCTGGAGTTCCGGATGCTTGAGAATTTCAGATGTGATAGGATGGCTTGAGGGTTTAGACTACGGTGGAAAATGCCAAAGCTCATGAATGGTTTTTATCAAATTTAGCTATTGGGTTATTCATATTTATGGTGTGCCAAATGTGCCAGTTTACTTGGGGCTTGATGGACAGTAAGAAGATAGATTGATGCCTTGAACATGTTGGATCGAGTACTAAAGATATTTGAAGAGGAGGCCCATAGAATGTAAAGCCATCTTTTGCTGGACCAGTATCAGAAACACATAGAAGCAACTGAGCTTGATCCCAGGAAAGCAACTGATTGTCAGAAATGGATACTTGATACAAAGGGTGGCAATAACTGAGAGTTGTGCCAAAGATGTGCCAAAGACTACTGAATGGTGTCATTCTCGGCACAGCTGGACAGGTTTGTTGGCAGCCTGTATCTGTAAATGGCGTGTAGGTATTGCAATCTTGTGCCAGAGTTGCAGTGGAAAACTGAAGGGGATAGAGTGTAAGCTGGGATTGCAGAAATCAGGAACTGTAATGGAATCGAGGCTGAAATGCAGACATAGGGTACTTCTCCAGTGTGTGCCAAGATTTTAGAGAGAGGGGTACTATAGAGTATCAGGGATACTGGATGATCTGAAGTTGGCTGATTTCAGAAGCAAAATTTTGAGTGCGTGCCAAGATTTCAGAAATTCAGAAAAGACCAGTTTTGGGGTCGAATTCTAGCATGCCAAGAAATGTGCCAATGAGTGTCAAAGGTGCAAAAGGATCACAGAGGGAATTCATTTGGTGCAGAATTTGAAAGTGTGCCAATTATTTGGCTGTCGGAATTTGTATTGTTCAGTGAATTTGATTCAGCAAATCCGGATCAGATCAATATTGAACGGCAGTGTGCTATCAACTATTACTGTCTTGGCATTTTGTCTCATGTGCAGGTGGCAGGGTTCTCATTTGGGCACGGGATCTGGTGTCGAGATAAGGAGTTTTTGGGGAATTAGCATTTTGGTTTTTCAGCGTGCCAAATGTGCCAAACAGCTGGCACATTCTGGCACTTCTAAGCACGTTCGGGAAGCTGCTGTCATTAGATCTGACAAAGAGCAACAATTGAAGTGCATCCATTATGATTGTGTACATGGGGGTCTTGATCATGGAAGAAGGCTGGATGCAAAGAGGAGTGGAAACTTCAGACCTGATCCCAGGGTGGACAGTGAGTTTCATGGCCTGTTTCCTGATGCCTGAAAAGCTCGTGAGGAGATCTACTGGTTTGATTACTGATTGGTGATTGGTGGGAATGGAGCAAAGGGTTTGGATTGGGAATGAAGTGGAGGTGCCTGATGAACCTGCTTGTTGGAATTTAAAAGGGAATGCAGGTTTCAATTCGAGCTGGAGTGGATATGCTGTAACTGACAGGTTTTCAGGGTTTCAGGGTTCAGTTTTCAGCTCCAACAGCGTGCCAAAGGGATCGAAAGTTTTGAAACTGTCAGAAACCCAAGAGCTGATTCTGATTGTGATCTGAAAAACTTGTCTGAATTTTGTTTACTGATTGTGATCGGAAACCCAAGTGCTGATACTGTCATCCCATTGGGTTTTGGCTGAAGTTGATACCTGAAAGTAAAAGGGCTTTTGGCACGAAAGGAGAATTCACTGTAGTGGATAACTGAATTTGTAATGAAGGCATATTTGGTCTTGGGATCTGAAAGTTGCTGCCTGGATTTTGAGCCATCAGAATTAGCATACAGTCCAGAAAGAACAAAAAACATTTTGAAGTTCAGTACAGCAATCGTGTCTCAGATCATTTGACAGTATCAGCTGAACAATACATTTCTGAAAACTTCAGTCTCAGATCATTTGACACTACTGCCAGTTTGCATTTGAAGTTTATTTGGAACTTTATGCTGAACAATCAAGCTTTTACTGATGTAATCAAGCCAAGTAACAGGGTTTAGAGTATTGGTGTGCCATGGCTACTGTCGAGTGCCAAAGTGAAAATGCGATTCTAAAGGGTATGGCACCAGATGTGAAAAGGGTCACCAGAGGAGGCTGAGTATTGGTGTGCCACTGCTTATGTCGAGTGCCAAAGTGACTGAGTTTGACCCAGTGGTGTTAAAAGCTTGTCTGAAATTGAAAAGGGCACAAGTCTGATGGTTTTTTCCTGAGCTCGCTGCTAGTATTGATGGGGTCAAGTCAGGTTTCGAGGCACGACCACAGGATTTGGAGCATACTCTGAAGTTTGGCTACGTTTAGTGACTCTGGAATTTATTGCAAACTGAAGGTTGAAGGGAAGCTGCTGGAAAAAGATTTTAAGATTAGGCTTGAGCTAATAAAACCTGGCTGATATTTGTATAGATTCTTAGAGAAAGTCGATGCTAATAGCCATGGTCTATACCTGTAAATCATGTTGAATCATTGGTATACCCGTAAGTTTTGCAAAATCACATGTATTCTCTCGTAAGAGAGAAACCCCTTGTTCTCCTAGGCTAGCAGGTCAGGTTTGGCCCCCCTGATAGTCTGGGTTTTTCTTTATTGGAATAAAGGTCTTTTACTAAAAAAAAAAAAAAAGATGACTTTTCGATTGAGCAACTGGCTCAATTATATGCTAAGGAGATAATCAGACTTCATGGAGTTCCCAAGACCATCATTTCAGGTAGGGATGGTCGCTTTACCTCACATTTTTGGGAGTGCGTCCATGTAACGCCTGCTTTTTTTTCAGGGTGTTACGCTAACATACATATACGCATATGGACTTCTTAATGCAGTGGAATAAATTTTAACATTATGCACATGCGTTTAGACCATGCACTTATAACTTAAATCATGTTGACATATTCTTGGCTATCATTCTTAAACATAGCGACATGGTAAACTTAGCATCATTCTTAATCATGTAGCATCATTCTTAAACATGTTTGCATGGTCATCATATAAAGGGAGTAAGACATAGGATCTTTTCTTTTCTTGTGCCAAGTCATTGCCACACACACACACTTGCCCCTCCTGCTGCTTCCCTTAGCTGAAGACCTCATACTTGATCTGCGGTATAAGAACATAAGACTATAAGCATATAGGCTTAGTAAGACACTTTCCTACTCACAAAAACCATACGTCATATCATACATGAACATATGAAACATTCAACATAGCATAACATAATTATCATTGCATAATTCTTAACATGAACGTAAGCATATAACATGGCATTCTTTAACATAACATAAGCATATAACATGGCACCGTTCTTAACATAACATAAACATATAACATGGTTCTTAACATAACATGAGCATAGCATGGTTCTTATCGTAACATAAGCATAGCATGGTTCTTAACATAACATAAGCATAGCATGGTTCTTAACATAACATAAGCATAGCATTATTCTTAACATAACATGAGCATAGCATGGTTCTTATCATAACATGAGCATAGCATGGTTCTTATCATAACATGAGCATAGCATGGTTCTTAACATAACATAAGCATAGCATGGTTCTTATCATAACATAAGCATAGCATGGTTCTTAACATAACATAAGCATAGCATGACATAAGTCATAAGCATATGAACACTAGTACAAAAAAGACCTTTAACAACAGCTTTTAACACCGGTTGTATTAAAATCGGTGTTAAAAAAAAGGCGGTGGCATTTTTGTAATTATTTGAACTTTAAAATACTTTTAACACCGGTTCTTTTAACAACCGGTGTTAAAAATATATTTAACTACGGTTTTATAAATAACCGGGGTCATATGTTATAATTATTTGAACTTTAAAATACTTTTAACACCGGTTCTTTTAACAACCGGTGTTAAAAATATATTTTACTTCATAATAAATATTTGATGAAGTAATAAGTTACCAAATAAAATTTATAAATTTCTATACCGAAGTAATAAGTTTAAATCAACTAATATAGGTTTTTTTATAAATAAATTAACCGGTTTAGTAATCCATAAAACTCCCGAGCCCTAACTTCATCGCACAACACCTCCCCCTTCTCCTCGCCGAAGCCCATTTTTCCCGCAGCAGCCTTCCTCGCCGAGATTCTCTCTCGCCGCACTCTTCCTCACCACGATTCTCTCTCGTCGAGCTCTTCCTCGCCTCGATTCTCTCTCGCCGAGCTCTTCCTCGCCATGATTCTCTCTTGCCCTAGGCAAGACAACTCCCTCGTGTTCTCCATCGTCGCGCCCTGCCTTCGTCGCTCCCTCACTCATCGAGGGACGAAGCTAGGGTTTAAGCAGCGCCCCCCCTAACTCACCGAGGGACAAAGCGTGACCCTCTCTCAAGCTGTCCTCCCTCACTCGCCGAAGCTAGGGTTTCACCACTGCGTCCTCCCTCCCTCGCCGTTACGAGGGTTCATTGCCGGTAAAACCTCATCTTTAGAAATTGCATGATTATATTTTTGTCTTTTCTAATGTTTTGGATCTATGCTTTACCGGCGGCTCGAGGGTTCTGTTGTTTTCAATCGGATTGGATTGCTTGTGTTCCAGATTTCTATTCTTTATGAAGAAGGATCTATGTTACAGCTTCAATCGGATTGGATTTCTTGTGTTCCAGGTTCTTGTTGGTGGAAATTTTGGTTGCAGTCATGGTTTTTTTAATACTGTAATTAAACGATATGCTTCTTTATTGTTGACTGATACATTTCTTGTTATTTTGTGAAAATTTTGGTTTCTATACTAATTTTGGTTTCTATACTTCTAGGTGACAGTCTCACAAATGGAGAAAAGTATGTCTTGTTCGCTATTTTGATTGGTATTTTTCAACAATTCTATGTGGACATTTGAAGTTGAAGTTGGATTTTATACTTCTTCAAAATATGTTTGTTTGTTCTGGTTATCATATTATCTTGTTGGTCATAAAAAATATTATTTCTACCGTTGTCAATTGTCTCGGAACTGAATAGTTTGCATATAGTTTGAGCATTTTACAATACAATCACTGACAACATGTTCTATTCTGATCTTTTACTATTAATTCATGATAAGTTGTTATCATTCATTTCTATAGTATTGCAAATTTTTTGTGACAGTTCAGAAAGTATGCTTCATCAACTTAGATAGTTGTTACATATGATATGCTATGGATAATTTACAGTGCAACCGGAACTAAACATAGTGTTTTTGTGGATTTACAAATTGAAGCCTTCAGGAGAAATCATCTGATAATGATATAGGTGATATATCTATGCTAAGTTCTGTCTGAAATGTTGACCAGAGTTGCTGTTGAGCACTTCATTTTATTCTAATAGATATTAACATGACCAATCTACTATGTAATGCATACAATTTGATGTACTAATTCTTAGCTTCTTGCTTGGAGAATCTGTTTTTTTGCCATGCTATGTTTGCAAGAAAACAATTTTTATAATTTTTATAATTTAGAAAACTAAATATTTCTCTGCTGTATGTATGTAATACTTCTCTGTTATTGGTTCAGGTAACATTATATAGCGAATTGCAAAGATTTGACAAGTGCTATTATTATTGAGGCACTTATTGTCTGTTACTGTACAAGGTAATATTTTGTCCATTCGACTTTGTCCATTCTTCATTTCTTTGATGAGCTAAGCGAAGAGAGTTCTTCTGCCTAATGTAATTTAGTTTGTTACCTTGAATAGCAGCTGTTTTCTCCCCTTCTCCAAAAGTTGATATTTAATGGTACATTGTGGCATTTGTGCATTTCCTGTAAACTGTAATTCAGTAAAAGGATATCAATGGAATTAAGTTTCAGTTGATTATATTAGTTCGTCTTATTTTATGATTGAAGCATCAGGTATGGGCTGCAAGTGCAAAACCTGAAGCCTGCGATATCTCTGTGCAGCTTAACACGTATTATTAGACAAGGTTTGTGAGTTGTGACCTCTTTATTATATTTGTTTTCATCCCTGCAATATTCTGTTCTATGCCATCTCATGTTAGCTTAAATGCCACAGGAGCATATATACTCACTTGCTAATGGGAATTCTTATGATTTCACATTCAAAATGCTTCATTTAGCGTGACACCCGACAGAAAATTTAATTACTTGTGCTGCCTTGAACAGTTTGTACATATATTATGCATGAAGATCATACTGGAAGTGAAGGTCTCATTTTGCAATTTTTTTTTATTTGGATTTGCTTCTCAAGGCACATAGCTTTTGATGTTCAGTGAACAAGATACAGGAGCATGTAATTTGTTGCATGTTCTTACTGGGGCCAAAGGATTGCTCAACAGAAGGAGTTCAATCTGAGAAAGCCCCCATCATTCATTATGATTTACTGGTTTTGGGATTCTTGGTACTATACCTTAATCTATCTGCCTCTAGCTAGTTCTTTGGTTAAATCTCAAATGACATCTGACTCCTGAATCATTTACTTGGTTTTGCTGGCCAGACCTTGTTATGTGGTCTTATTGGAGTTCCACCTTCAAATGGTGTCATCCCACAATCTCCAATGCACACGAAAAGTTTGGCCACCCTCAAACACCAAGTAAGCTCCAAATTGTGAATGATTGATTATATTGCTTCTCTCTCCGTAGCATTATTTGATATTTTTTCATTGGAATTTTCTCACAGTTGCTTCGCAATCGACTGGTAGCCACTGCACGCCAAAGCATGAAAAGAAATTCAAGCTTGACTCAAGTACTGTATGGAAATATGCAAGACGCTTATAAGAGATGGAATGCTAAGCTAGTCGAAGTTCTGCAACGTACTCCTCACTATTTGATCTTGGACTAGACCGTTTACTTGCAAACTCGTGTGGCAAGCTTCTACATTGTCTTTGCTTGGAAAATCACATAGCGAGTAGGAGTATAATGTGTTATTTGATTTATATTTTGCTTTTGTTGAAAGAAAAATGGATAGTTGTAAAATACATGGATTGTTTTGTTTTTGAAACTAATTGGATGTTGCATTTACTTAATTCATGGTGTGTTATTGATTATGGATAAACTATTATATTATTGTGTTCTTTTATATGTCTAGAAAAATTATAAATAAAAATAAATATGAAATTTATATAAAAAATTAAGACTTTTAACACCGGTTGTTTCCAGAACCGGTGTTAAAAATGATGTTTTAACACCGGTTGTTTCCAGAACCGGTGTTCAGAACCGGTGTTAAAAATGATGTTTTAACACCGGTTGTTTCCAGAACTGGTGTTAAAAATGATGTTTGAACGCCGGTTATTTAAAATAACCGGTGTCTAAAATGACTTTCCCGCCTCATAATTGAACTTTTAACAACGGTTATTAACCGGTGTTAAATCATATATTACACTGGTTTGTTAACCGGTGTTAAAAGTCTATACTTACAATGCCGGCTGGATCAACACCGGTTCCGGAACCGGTGTTAAAAGCCTTTTTTCCACTAGTGGAACAACCACATAGCATGATTCCTAACATAACCATAGACCCACAACATACTTAGCATGGCATAAATCTTAACATACATGAACATGAGACATACGTATACATGGCATAATTCTGGGCATACATGAACATGAAACATACTTATCATAGCATGAGATATAAGCATAAGCATAAGCATAAAACATACTTACCCTGGCGCGATGCATAACATGGATGTATGCATGAGTCAAATGCATTTACTACATAAGGATGCTTAGTTTTAAAATCATACTTTTAAATGCTTAGCATAAACATAACATCATTGGGGTCCCCGGCTTGTACCACATACATACATCATAGCGCGCATCCCTAAGTAAATACGAGGTAGCTAGCCTCGACCTACTAGGGTAAGGACAGCATAGTCGGTAGTCCCAGAACCGGGGCGTTCTTAAGGTGCCCATCCCTGTTGCACAGCTTCGGTAGTGCCAGAACCGTGGACAGCTTCGGTAGTCCAGAACCGGGGTGTTCTTAAGGTGTCCATCCCTTGGACCCTTACTTCGGTCCGGTACAAGCCCATTCATATAGTAAAATACATATGCATACTTCATCATTCATACTTGACATATCATAGGAACAGCTACGGTAGTTCTAGAACCGTGGACAGCTTAGTCGGTAGTCCAAAACCGGGGCGTTCTTAAGGTGCCCATCCCTTAGCATGACATAGACATACTTAACATTTCATCATTCATACTTAATATCATGATGCCTTAAAGGCATGAACATTCATCATAATTCTGTTAGTGAGAGCCCTAGAGCCAATCATGTGATTGTTGTTGTATGGACTCATTGTATCATATTTCATATATATATATAAAGGCATTTGATTATGGTTATTATACTTACTTGTATTGGTGCCAAATAACTAAGTGTAATAACGTCCTTGGTAGTAGGTTCATATCTATATCAATCGATTGGTTGAATCGATAGTGAGATGATATAGAGAACACTACTCTTAATTATTCCTAGTCAAGTATTAACATTCAGGGACAATGTTAATGCATAGAGACTAGCATGTAGGTCAACACGATGACTTGATCTCACAAGTCATGGATATGAGATATCAAGTTGACACATGAGTATGCATTGGAGAATGTATACTGAATGACCCACCATGAGAAAGTATCATGGATCGTTATATGAGTGTCATATACTTTCTCATGTGACTATTAGTATGACTATTAGTCCTTAGACCTGAAGTCACCATAGTTCCCTACATAAGGAGTTATGTACTTTGATTTCGTCAAACGTCACCCATAACTGGGTGGACTATAAAGGCGATTACTGCGTATGTAACAAATTATGCGGAGGGATGTGAGTGATGTAGATGGGATCTATCCCTCCTATATGACGGGAGAGATATCATAGTCTTGATAGAGTGAGATCACTAAGTGCATGGCCATGCCCAAATAAGGCAATATGAGATATTGAGCTTATTTGATTATAGTGAGTCTACTTGGAGTTCAAGACACATAGATTGATTGGAGGATGACACGGTCTATGCTTCATAGAAGATCAATCTAGATATCGACGATAGAAGGACATTGTCACATATTATGAAAGTCATAATTAGTAGTCACATTGGTGATGTTGGATCTCAACATTCTTGTAACTTGGGTAGCAATGATGTGTTGCTAGATACCGCTCATTGCTTATGTTTCTAAGAGGTTAGAAGCATTGCCAACGTTACAAGAACCTATAGGGTCACACACAAAGAACAAATAGATGGAGAAAAAATGAAGTCAAGTTTGACTTGGCTAAATATGGAAAGTCCATAAAAGGCAAGTTTGACTTGACCCAAATCCAAATCAAGTTTGACTTGACTTGGTTGCACTTCAAGTTAGACTTGACATGGGAGAAGAAATGGAGTCAAGTTTGACTTGACTAAATATGGAAAGTCCATAAAAGGCAAGTTTGACTTGACCCAAATCCACCTCAAGTTAGACTTGACTAATGCCACATCATGGTGATGAATTGGCATGGAGCCAACCATTGATGATGCTCCACATCATCAAGAGCATTAAGTGTGGATGCCACCTCATCAAGGAAGATTAATTGTCAAGTTTGACTTGACCAAAAGGCCACCTCACCTTGACTTGACCAAGTGATGACTTGGCTTGGTATTTGACCAATGATGATGCTCCACATCATCTCCAAAGGTTGTAACCCCCGCCATTTGAATTTGAATTCAAATTGAAAGGGGGTTATGGCTGGCCACTTAATGGCCATTAATGGCCATTATGTGGCCGGCCACAATGAGAGAACAAAAACCAAGTTTTGGTTCCATTTTTGATGATGGTGTGTCTTCTCTTCTTCCTCCTCCATGTGTTGGTGCTCTTCTTCTTCTTCTCCTCTTGGCCGAACCCTTGAAAGGTGCTAGCACACCTAAAGGGTTTCCTCCATCCACTTTGTTCGCGTGGATACTTCTAGAGGGACGGCACTTGACGTCCTAGAGATCCGACATCGAAAAGGAGCGAGCGGGATTAAGCGGGGCACGCACCAAAGGTAAAATGGTTTATCCCTCTTTAGATATAGGAGTAGATCGAGTTTTGAGCATGAAATGAATACGTGATTTTTGTTTCAGAATTTTTCTTCGCACGAGATCCATGGCTTTGGGTTCTTGGGGTTTCCACGACGCGAAAAGGCGGTTTTCGCGGCCCGAAAAACCCAACAAATTCTTCATTTTCATTCATAAGATATGTCATGCTTACATCATTTTGTCTTAGGCCACGGTTATCATTTTCGTTCATCATCTTCATTCTTAAACATAGCATACATACATATCATCCATAGAGCTTCGCATACATACATAGCATTCATGAGACATGACTTCCATACATATTGTTCGTAAAACATAGCATACATACATGTCATTCCTAAAGCATGACATACATACATAACATTCATAAAACATGCATGGTTAGGGTACATAGCATACATACATGTCATTCCTAAAGCATGGCATACATACATAACATTCATAAAACATGCATGGTTAGGGTACGTAGCATACATACATGTCATTCTTGAGAACTTAACCCAACCAAGCCCTAGATTAGGGACTTGGCCGAAAACCCTAGAAGGCCATAGGTCCATAGAAAAATTTGCATAACCATGGTTAACCTCCAATACCTTACTTATCATGTCATAGAAACCCACTTGGACCCTTAATTGGTTTTAACCCCAAAGTCCAAAGCCTTATTCATGCTTGGCCGAAACCCTAGGGGAGAAATAACCCCTAGAAAATTTATATAGGTCTCCATTATCATCCATAGTCTATCATAGCAAAACATATCAATCATGCTTGAGGGATTAAAATTAATCCCTAGCCCTATACTTGATGTGGCCGAAACCCTAGATGGGTTTTAGGGCATCAAAAACTTCCCTAGATCATAATCTATGCCTTACATAATATCATGAAACATTTAAGAGTACAAAAGAAAATTTACATCATCCCTAAGCTCAAGCAATAGCCTTGGTCGAAACCCTAGGCTCCAGTTCATGTTCTTTTCTCCAACTTAAATCTTATACAAACATCTAAATCTTGTTAAGCATCAAGAACAATCATACCACAGGTGAGAAGGGTCTTACCTTGGGTTGTCCTTGGTTTTTAGACCTTAAAAGAGAAGGAAAAATGGAAATCCCTTTGATACTTGAACCCTTCTTGCCCTTGTAACCTTGGAAGATAACCTAGATCTTCCAAAATAGAGCCCTTGGTGGAACTTTTCCTAAGGGGGAGAGCACCTTGAAGTTTCGGCTAGAGCAAGGTGGAAGAAGAAATGGAGAGGAGAAGGGAAATTGTAACTTCCTAACCACCTTTATACCACATTAAAAGAGGCAAGTGAAGAGTCATGGTGTCTCTTCCCTTGATGACTCTTCATTTTTCCCAAGCCTTAACTAAGATCCACTTCATTCCCTCATAGCACTCCCTTGCTAGGTGAATTGGTTAGTGCATGCTTGGTTGTACAAGAGGTCCAAGGTTCAATCCTTGGTGCATGCACTAATTTTCTATTTTATTTTTATTTTATTTTCTATTATTTCGAAATTTCCCTAAAAATTCCCCCATAATTATGTTAATATTTCTCATTAAAATCCATTTATCCTTATATTAAATTCTACCTAAAATCCACTTATAATCATGGTATTAGAAAAGCCCATATAAGACCATTAGTACTTAGCTTCTTAATTTGTATGGGAAAATCATGGACAATTTTACTAAGGTGCCTACTAGTATCTTTATGTTTCTCCGAAAATCTATCTAGACATAATCAATATTTTAAAGAAAATATTGAAAGGATTTTACGGGTCGTTACAATCTCCCATACCTCTTGAAAGTTCGTCCTCGAACTTAAAAATAGCTCCGGGCACCCGCGCCTCATCTCGTCCTCGCGTTCCCATGTAGCTTCCTCGAACCGTTGACTTTTCCATAGAACCTTGACTAAGGGTACCTCGTTGCTCTAGTTTTGTCTGTTAGTTATGCAACTCTTAGATCGATATTGCTACATCTTTACATTTTGGTGCTTCTAATACATAATTATGATTTCATCTCAACCATCTTTTTCCGTACGCGTTATAGCAAATCTTAGTGGCTTGACCACATTCTACATGGATTCCCTTGAAATTTGTTTTTTTTTAGCTCTACTTGTTTACCACTGTTTCTATTACTTATTGTCATAATTTTGTCTGCTATTAAGCTGTACATGAAAGAATATAATTTTAATGTATTCCTACTTAATTTCATGTGGTACTTCAAACAAGACTCTAACTTTCACTTACTATGCACAAGTTTATCATCTATGCACCAACTTATTACTCCGAATTACTCTTCTCAATTAGCACTGATTTCAATGTCTCTGCTTCTCACATACATCTTTTATCTCTTTAACTCTACTTCTATAACACCTCTTTCCTTCACTTTTAACAATACAACTAGTACTTATAGCTTCGCCTACTCTAATACTAAAACTTATCTTGTTTCTAGATCTACCTAATGCTTTATTACTCTACCTCGTCTATTTTATTTTGGATAACTCTCCTAGGTCTCTGCCCTCGCACTCTATCTATTTCTAACCAAGTGACTTACGATCAATAACTACTTTTATCTATCAAATCTCCCTCTTATCCAATCTAATCCACCGGACAATCTAACTTAACCTCAAAGACAACATCTCTACTTCTACAAACTCAATCTCTGCTAACAATTCTTTTACCACACAGGAATTTTTTTATTTATTTTTCGAGTCATTCCTTTCCACTCAGGGTGCGTTTGGTTGAGGGTTATCCATGATAACCTTGGTTATCCATCTAAGGTTATCAACAAAAACCTTGTTTGGTTTAGATAATCAGCGATTCCCAAGTAATGATCGATGCCCGACACGTCAGCAAAAGGGGCATGCAACCAGGAATCGGAAAACCTCAGAGAAGTAAGGTTTTTCTTGATTCCCTGGTTATGGAACTTATCTTTCCAAAATTATCCTCCAATATTTACACTTAAGACGAAAATAACCATTACAATTTATTAACTTCCGAAAGTATTATTCTCGATCGACGACCGACAACGACGGCCGGTGACCACCGCCGGCGACGATCGCCGGCGACCACCGCCGGCGACGATCGCCGGCGGCCGGCGACGACCGCCGGCGACGACCGCCGGCGGCCGGCGACCACCGCCGGCCGCCGACGACCACCGCCGGCCGCCGACGACCACCGCCGGCGGCCGGCGACCACCGCCTGCGGCCGGTGACCACCACCGGCCACGATCGTCGTCGACCACCGCGGCAACGATCGCCGGCGACCACCGTCGGCGATGATCGCCGGCGACCATCGTCGGCCACGATCGTCGGCGACCACCGCCGGCGACCACCGCTGCGACCACCGCTGGTCGCCGGTCGTCCCCGGCGACCACTGCCAGCGACGACCACCGGCGACGATCGTCGGCGATGACCGCCGGCGACGATCGTCGGCGATGACCGCCGGTGACGATCGCCGGCGACCACCGTCCGCGACGATCACCGACGGTGGCGACGATCGTCGGTGACGATCGCTGGCGGTGGCGACGATCGCCGGCGACCACCGCCGGCGACCACCGTCGGCGACGACGATCGCCGGAGGCCGGCGACCACCGCCGCTCGCCGGCGGCGTCGGCGGTGGGCTACCACCGCCCACCGCCGCTCGCCGGCGGCGTCGCCGGTCGGCGCCGATCGTGGCTGGTCGGCCATTGGTATTGGACACCGATTGCCTACATGGACACCGACGATCGACGTCGACGCCCTTAAGTCTAAACAAATTCTAAAGGGTAATATGGTAAAATATTATATTAAGTTATAGACTATTACCTCCAAACAAACAAGATTTTATTTGATTACCTAAATTGAACCAAACAACTTCAGGTTATATTTCATTCCCCATAACCTTGGTTATGTGATTACTTGGTAATGACATAACCGAGGTTATATATGATAACTTGAACCAAACGCACTCTCAGAGTTTATCATCAAGCAGTCAAGGTTTACCGATTTGACAACATTACTCAATTCTACTTCAACTATCGTCTCATTTTTTTTCTTCTATTTACATGTAAATTATACTTTTCTTTCATCAATACTCTCACTCGTTTTTTTTAACCAGAATTTATAAAATATCCCTATATCAATCTTTTCCTCAAAATCTATAGTTTATTAGATCTTTTCACCTGGTAAGTTTGCTTGACCTAGAGTTTTTACTACATTCTTGCCTTTGATAATATCAACATCTAGTTCCTTCATACAGAGTTATAGCTAAGGTCCTATTCACTGATCCCTATCACTCTTTCCTTTACATATCTAGTTCTTACCCTCTCTATTTCTTATATCAAGAATATTACTCTATTGCTACTACTATGTATATCTGTTTAAAAGTCAAATAACTTCACACCTTAATCTATTCCTAATAGATATACATCACTAGGTCTTCATTTCATAACTACTATAATATCTTAGAATACCTACACTAAATACTCTACTCCCTTAATACTATAGCTAATAAATCTCCATTAATAAAGCCCTATCCTCTCTTTACTCCAGGCTTATTACTAAATATTAATATCAAACGTCTTTCATCAACAGTACAAACTTGCCTTGGTTCACAACTCTTCTTAATTCCGGACAGTCATGACAGTCATACAGATAATCGCTTCATTACTTGCACATTCCTCCTCTCACATCTACTTGCTCTTCTTTTCCAATTTCCTCCGTTTCACCACCATTCAATCATTTACTATATTTATTCCACATGACTACAGCTACTTAAGTTAAATCTCTACGGATCACTCTCGCTCACTATCCCTTACCTATAAAAGATAAATAAGGCTAATATAAGTTATGGTTATTCCTACCCACATATCAACTCTAAAGTATTTGATATCATAACTTAAGGTATCGTTCAAAATTTCATATCCTGAAAACACTCTCTATCATAAGTATCATTCCTACTTGCATATTCTAGAATCATAAAGTATCGTTCATAATTTCATATCCTCAAAACACTCTCTATCGTAAGGTATCATTCCTACTTGCACATTCTAGAATAATAAGGTATCATTCCTACTTACATATTCTAGAATCATAAAAAGGAAATCATGTAAGTACCCCTGGTTGATTTTGATGTGATCAACCGATTTAAGTTAGGTCCTGGTATGTTTAATCCCTCTGCTAAGTGTGCAGGAGCTTAGGTACGGAGGAAGTCGAGCGTAAGACGTAGCGAACGAGAAGGATTGTGTGGGGAATTGAGCCGACGGGCTCGGTACAATCCGAGGGATGCGGAAGCTGCGGAAGAGTACGCTGGTGGAGCGAGAAGGACGTGCGCGGTGTCCGAGGGACGAGAAGCCGGGAGGAAGGATGCTCGAGGGGCGAAAGGCCGGAGTCGGGTTCGGGTGAGCCTAACTCCGGTTGGCCGGAAATCACCCAGAAGATGAACCAAAAGACTGGTCAGTTTGACCAAGTCAAACCAGGCACCTGAAACAAAAAGAATTATATTTGTTGCTGTGAAGATTCGAACCAGCAACCTCGCCTACATATATCACCAATCTTACCGACTGGGATAAAGAAGAGATATGATTAAAGTTGTTGCGAGCAAATGATAAAGTTATTTATCTGTTGCGAGCAGAAGACAAAGTTATCTCTTAAAGGATAACTTTATCCTTTAATTAGATCCAATGGATGCAGTTTAATCCCATCCAAGATCAGTCATCCAGATTACATCCATGGATCAACGGCCAAGAGAAAATTCCTCAACAATCAACAATCCAGATTTATTCTCTTAGGCTATAAATAGGCTTAGAGTTTCAACCTTTTAATTCATTCAATTAATTCAATTCTCTTGTAAACTCTCTAAAAGTCTAGCGTGCTATTTTTGTAAGGCTTCTCCGCCAGAAGGAGATTTTTATTGAGTGTCCACTGCCTTGGAAGCAACGTTCTCAGTTGCGACCAAGTTCTTTTTTAAAGACGAGTGCCTCCACTTTCATAATTTTTTTCCCGTCTATCCTCTAGCCGGTCCAACCTGATCCAACAAGTGGTATCAGAGCCAAGGTCACCGCAGAAGGACTAATCGCCGACTGCAGCAATTTCAAGAAAAATGGTTGGAGCCGTAATCTTCCCGCCGAAGTTTGAGGGGGAGTTCGCGATGTGGAAGCGCCGAATGCATGTATTTTTTAAAACTGATATTAAATTGCTAATAATTATGAAAAATAGTTTTTCAGTTCCTAAAGACAACAACGGCAAGGATAAAGAAATAGAATCATGGAGCAAGAAGGAGAAATCAGACTTTGAAGCAAATGGCAAAGCTGAATTTCATCTACTAGCTGTTCTTCCCGCGCAAGAAGTTAACCGCATCGAAAATTACAACTCGGCAAAAGAGCTCTGGGAGAAATTCCTAGAATTGCATGAAAGTACCTCAGAGCCAAAACTGAAGGCCACTTGGGACGAGTCCTCGTCAGAGGAATCAGAAGGTCAAGAATACGCGGGACTTGCGTTAATGGCAAATCATCAAGAAGGGAGCACTGATGAAGGGGGAGAGATGTCAGAAGAAACTGACGACGAAGAAAGAACCTCGCTTTTCGAAAGCGACCCGGTAAGTGAGGTCTGTTTTCTTCCTCATGATCAATTATATGCAGGAGTTAAAGCCTTGCTTAAATCTAATTGTAGATTAGAAAAAGAAAATTTGAAATTGAAAAATGAATTGGCACTTACTTTCTCTTCTGAAATTTTAAAAAATGAAAATGGTAATTTGAAAAACTTAGTGCAAAAATTAGAACTTGATATTGCACATTTACGCCAAAAGAAAAATAGCTTTCCTGATAATTTAAATTGGTATTTTAAAAATCATAAGGGTCAATTTAAAAATGTGCCCAAAAGCTATATTCCGCTTAAGTTTTTAATTAATCCTGTAGACAAGAACTTATTTTGGGTTCCTAAATTTGTATTAAACTGAATTTTTTTTGTTATTATAAATGTGTTCATTGTGTTTCTCTAACAAAAATTATGCCTTTATTTTTTTTTGCACAATTATGCTGTCTATCTACTGGAACTTCTTTCAAAATTTTTTGAATATTTTTTCACTCGAAATTTGAAATTAAGAGTTTAGAGGAAAGACTCATTACAATTTTTTTTCAAAATTTTCGAAGTATTGTTTCCAATTTTTTAAATTTTATTGTTCAAGAACTCTTATATGTTGGTTTGTCATTTTTGGACTTGACGAACGAATTTAAAACTCAAAATTTTTGTCCAAACTCATATCTTCATCTTCGAATTTAACAAAAATATTCAGATTTTTTTTTATTTTTTATGAATTATTTATCGAAATATGATTTTTTTTCAAAATTTGATAGAAAAATATTTTGACAGGATTCGATTTTATTTTTAGAACTCCTCATCAGCTGTGGATTTTATCAAAAAAAATTTAGATTTTATTTAAGTCATTTTTTTTAAAAAAAATTGAATTAACTTTGAAAAATATGTCATTTTAAAATTTGAAAAATCTATGGCAACGCGATTTTTTTTCACTTAGAAAATTTTTTATCGCACTCAAAAAAATTTTTTCTTCCCTACTTATATTTCCCAATTTTTTGATGTGATCAAAGGGGGAGGAATAGTATTAAGTTAAGGGGTAGAATTTTAATTTACTTGAAATTTATGTTTTTTTTTAACTTAAACTGTTTACATTATTATGTATATTTTTTTTATTATTTTGATTACTCTAATTTAACTCGGATTGATGCACATCAAAAAGGGGGAGATTGTAAGTACCCCTGGTTGATTTTGATGTGATCAACCGATTTAAGTTAGGTCCTGGTATGTTTAATCCCTCTGCTAAGTGTGCAGGAGCTTAGGTATGGAGGAAGTCGAGCGTAAGACGTAGCGAACGAGAAGGATTGTGCGGGGAAGTGAGCCGACGGGCTCGGTACAATCCGAGGGACGCGGAAGCTGCGGAAGAGTACGCCGGTGGAGCGAGAAGGACGTGCGCGGTGTCCGAGGGACGAGAAGCCGGGAGGAAGGACGCTCGAGGGGCGAAAGGCCGGAGTCGGGTTCGGGTGAGCCTAACTCCGGTTGGCCGGAAATCACCCAGAAGATGAACCAAAAGACTGGTCAGTTTGACCAAGTCAAACCAGGCACCTGAAACAAAAAGAATTATATTTGTTGCTGTGAAGATTCGAACCAGCAACCTCACCTACATATATCACCAATCTTACCGACTGGGATAAAGAAGAGATATGATTAAAGTTGTTGCGAGCAAATGATAAAGTTATTTATCTGTTGCGAGCAGAAGACAAAGTTATCTCTTAAAGGATAACTTTATCCTTTAATCAGATCCAATGGATGCAGTTTAATCCCATCCAAGATCAGCCATCCAGATTACATCCATGGATCAACGACCAAGAGAAAATTCCTCAACAATCAACAATCCAGATTTATTCTCTTAGGCTATAAATAGGCTTAGAGTTTCAACCTTTTAATTCATTCAATTAATTCAATTCTCTTGTAAACTCTCTAAAAGTCTAGCGTGCTATTTTTGTAAGGCTTCTCCGCCAGAAGGAGAATTTTATTGAGCGTCCACTGCCTTGGAAGCAACGTTCTCAGTTGCGACCAAGTTCTTTTTTAAAGACGAGTGCCTCCACTTTCATAATTTTTTTCCCATCTATTCACCCCCCCTCTAGCCGGTCCAACCCGATCTAACAAATCAGATATGCATAAAAGTACTTACTTGGAAGCGACAGGATGCAGGCTTGATGTGTGTGTAGTGAGATGGCAAACTGCTCTGATACCAACCTGTAACGCCCGCTTTTTTTCAGGGTGTTACGCTAACATACATATACGCATATGGACTTCTTAATGCAGCGGAATAAATTTTAACATTATGCACATGCGTTTAGACCATGCACTTATAACTTAAATCATGTTGACACATTCTTCGCTATCATTCTTAAACATAGCGACATGGTAAACTTAGCATCATTCTTAATCATGTAGCATCATTCTTAAACATGTTTGCATGGTCATCATATAAAGGGAGTAAGACATAGGATCTTTTCTTTTCTTGTGCCAAGTCATTGCCACAAACACACACTAGCCCCTCCTGCTGCTTCCCTTAGCTGAAGACCTCATACTTGATCTGCGGTATAAGAACATAAGACTATAAGCACATAGGCTTAGTAAGACCCTTTCCTACTCACAAAAACCATACGTCATATCATACATGAACATATGAAACATTCAACATAGCATAACATAATTATCATTACATAATTCTTAACATGAACGTAAGCATATAACATGGCATTCTTTAACATAACATAAGCATATAACATAGCACCGTTCTTAACATAACATAAGCATATAACATGGTTCTTAACATAATATAAGCATATAACATGGTTCTTAACATAATATGAGCATAGCATGGTTCTTAACATAACATAAGCATAGCATGGTTCTTAACATAACATAAGCATAGCATGGTTCTTATCATAACATGAGAATAGCATGGTTCTTATCATAACATAAGCATAGCATGGTTCTTAACATAACATAAGCATAGCATGATTCTTATCATAACATAAGCATAGCATGGCATAAGACATAAGCATATGAACAACCACATAGCATGATTCCTAACATAACCATAGACCTACAACATACTTAGCATGGCATAAATCTTAACATACATGAACATGAGACATACTTATACATGTCATAATTCTGGGCATACATGAACATGAAACATACTTACCATAGCATGAGATATAAGCATAAGCATAAGCATAAAACATACTTACCCTGGCACGATGCATAACATGGATGTATGCATGAGTCAAATGCATTTACTACATAAGGATGCTTAGTTTTAAAATCATACTTTTAAATGCTTAGCATAAACATAACATCATTGGGGTCCCCGGCTTGTACCACATACATACATTATAGTGCGCATCCCTAAGTAAATACGAGGTAGCTAGCCTCGACCTACTAGGGTAAGGACAGCATAGTCGGTAGTCCCAGAACCGGGGCGTTCATAAGGTGCACATCCCTGTTGCACAGCTTCGGTAGTGCCAAAACCGTGGACAGCTTCGGTAGTCCAGAACCGGGGGTTCTTAAGGTATCCATCCCTTGGACCCTTACTTCGGTCCGATACAAGCCCATTCATAAAGTAAAATACATATGCATACTTCATCATTCATACTTGACATATCATAGGAACAGCTACGGTAGTTCCAGAACCGTGGACAGCTTAGTCGGTAGTCCAAAACCGGGGCGTTCTTAAGGTGCCCATCCCTTAGCATGACATAGACATATTTAACATTTCATCATTCATACTTAATATCATGATGCCTTAAAGGCATGAAAATTCATCATAATTCTTCATTTTCATTCATAAGATATGTCATGCTTACATCATTTTGTCTTAGGCCATGGTTATCATTTTCGTTCATCATCTTTATTCTTAAACATAGCATACATACATATCATCCATAGAGCATGGCATACATACATAGCATTCATGAGACATGACTTCCATACATATTGTTCGTAAAACATAGCATACATACATGTCATTCCTAAAGCATGACATACATACATAACATTCATAAAACATGCATGGTTAGTGTACATAGCATACATACATGTCATTCCTAAAGCATGGCATACATACATAACATTCATAAAACATGCATGGTTAGGGTACGTAGCAGACATACATGTCATTCTTGAGAACTTAACCCAACCAAGCCCTAGATTAGGGACTTGGCTGAAAACCCTAGAAGGCCATAGGTCCTTAGAAAAATTTGCATAACCATGGTTAACCTCCAATACCTTACTTATCATGTCATAGGAATCCACTTGGACCCTTAATTGGTTTTAACCCCAAAGTCCAAAGCCTTATTCATGCTTGGCCGAAACCCTAGGGGAGAAATAACCCCTAGAAAATTCATATAGGTCTCCATTATCATCCATAGTCTATCATAGCAAAACATACCAATCATGCTTGAGGGATTAAAATTAATCCCTAGCCCTATACTTGATGTGGCCGAAACCCTAGATGGGTTTTAGGGCATCAAAAACTTCCTTAGATCATAATCTATGCCTTACATAACATCATGAAACATTTAAGAGCACAAAAGAAAATTTACATCATCCCTAAGCCCAAGCAATAGCCTTGGCCGAAACCCTAGGCTCCACTTCATGTTCTTTTCTCCAACTTAAATCTTATACAAACATCTAAATCTTGTTAAGCATCAAGAACAATCATACCACAGGTGAGAAGGGTCTTACCTTGGGTTGTCCTTGGTTTTTAGACCTTAAAAGAGAAGGAAAAATGGAAATCCCTTTAATACTTGAACCCTTCTTGCCCTTGTAACCTTGGAAGAGAACCTAGATCTTCCAAAATAGAGCCCTTGGTGGAACTTTTCCTAAGGGGGAGAGCACCTTGAAGTTTCGGCTAGAGCAAGGAGGAAGAAGAAATGAAGAGGAGAAGGGAAATTGTAACTTCCTAACCACCTTTATACCACATTAAAAGAGGCAAGTGAAGAGTCATGGTGTCTCTTCCCTTGATGACTCTTCATTTTTCCCAAGCCTTAACTAAGATCCACTTCATTCCCTCATAGCACTCCCTTGCTAGGTGAATTGGTTAGTGCATGCTTGGTTGTACAAGAGGTCCAAGGTTCAATCCTTGGTGCATGCACTAATTTTCTATTTTATTTTTATTTTATTTCATATTATTTCGAAATTTCCCTAAAAATTTTCCCATAATTATGTTAATATTTCTCATTAAAATCCATTTATCCTTATATTAAATTCTACCTAAAATCTACTTATAATCATGGTACTAGAAAAGCCCATATAAGGCCATTAGTACTTAGCTTCTTAATTTGTATGGGAAAATCATGGACAATTTTACTAAGGTGCCTACTAGTATCTTTATGTTTCTCTGAAAATCTATCTAGACATAATCAATATTTTAAAGAAAATATTGAAAGGATTTTACGGGTCATTACAGTCCAGAAGTCCCTCGGCACTAAACTAAGGTTCAGTACTGCTTTTCACCCTCAGACTGACGGGCAAACTGAACGAGTGAATCAAGTACTGGAGGATATGTTGAGAGCTTGTGCTCTGGATTTCAAAGGAAGTTGGTGCCGATATCTATGTTTAGCGAAATTCGCATACAATAATAGTTACCAAGCCACTATCGGAATGGCACCCTATGAAGCCTTGTACGGGAGGAAATGTAGGTCTCCCATCTGTTGGTACGAAAGTGGTCAAAAAAAAGAAATGGGACTCAAGACGGATCTTATCGACGACACCACCAGAGCTATACAGAATGTTCGACAATGGATTGAAGCTGCTGAGAGCCGGCAGAAGAATTATGCGGATGTTCGGCGTAGGCCACTAGAATTTGAGGTTGGAGATTTGATATTCCTCAAGGTGGCTTCTATGAAAGGGGTAACAAGATTTGGGAAGAAAGGAAAACTAAGTTCGCGTTATGTGGGGTCGTACCCGATTTTGAAAAGAGTTGGCAAGGTGGCATATGAACTAGAGCTGCCTCAAGAGATGTCGGCTATCCATAACGTGTTTCATGTGTCGATGCTCAAGAAGTGTATCATAAACGCAGATCAAGTGATCGAGCCACAATGGTACAAGTTCAGGAGGACCTAAGTTTTAAAAGCCGATCTATCCAGATCTTGGTTTGGGAAGTCAAGAAGCTAAGGTACAAAGAGGTGCCTTTAGTCAAGGTCCTATGGCAAAATCAACGGTTCGAGGAAGCTACCTGGGAACGCGAGGACGAGATGAGACGTAAGTACCCGGAGCTATTCTAAGTTCGAGGACGAACTTTCACGAGGTATGGGGGATTGTAATGACCCGAAAAATTTTCTCAATATTTTCTTTAAAATATTGATCATGTCTAGATAGTGGATGAGGAATCTAGAGATACTAGTACTAATTTTAGCCTAGTTATCCATGATTTTCCCATTTAAATTGAGAAGCTAAGTACTAATGGGCCTTATACGGGCTTTTCTAGTACCATGGTTATTAGTGGATTTTAGCTAGAATTTAATATAAATATAGATGGGTTTTAATTAGGAATATTAGCATAATTATGGGTGAGTCTTAGGGGAATTTTTGAAATTAAAAGAAAAATAAAAAAATAAAATGAAGTAAAAATAAAGTGCATGCACCAAGGATTGAACCTTGGACCTAGTGTACCACCATGCATGTACTAACCAATTCACCTAGCAAGGGAGTTCTAGTAGAGGATGAAGTGGATTTTGGTTAAGGCTTAGGGAAAATGAAGAGTCATCAAAGGAAGAGACACCATGACTCTTCACTTGCCCTCCTTAATGTGGTATAAAGGAAATGAGAGAGGGGGCATGGAAGTTACTTTTTCTTCCTTCTTCCACCAAGTCCACTCTTCTTCCTCCTCCTTCCTCCTTCTAGTCGAAACCCACAAGGGGATTTTCCCTTTGGAAAAGCTCCACAAGAAGGCCTCATCTTCAAGATCTAAGGGTTTTCCACAAGGCTACAAGGGCTAGGGGTAGCCTAAGGTCAAAGAAGTTCTTTCGGTTTCTCTATATTCAAGGTGAAAAATCAAGATAACCCAAGGTAAGACTCCCTCACCTGTGGTATGATAGTTCTCCTTGATGTTTATCATAATATGAAGTTTCGTTTGGGTTTTATGTTGAGAAAAAACCATGAACTTGGCCCTATAACTTTCGGCCACCATTCTTTTGGGTTCAAAAATTATGTTAAAAATCTCACTCATGCTTTCTAATATTTTCTCATGATGAATAAAGAATAAAATAGGATTTGGAGAATTTTTGGAGTACCCTAAGACCCTCTAGGGTTTTAGCCACCACCATGATTCCATGGTTAGGGTTGGATCTAACCCTTCAAGTATGTATCTTGTATATCCTCATGATACAAGGGAGGTTGAGGGTGATTTATGTGAATTTTCACATGGCCTTGTAACCCTACAAGTTTCGGCCAAGATGGGTTTTGGGGCAAGGAGTTAGGGCTTACTTCATGTATGGGTTCCAATGGCTCCTATGGTATGGTATGGATGGTGTTAGGTGATTAATTGGAAATTTTATGAATTTTTTTCCATGTACCCATGGCCCTTGCAAGTTTCGGCCAACCCCAAGAAGTAGGGCTAGGAGTTAGGGTTAGCCCTAATCATGAGCCCGAGTAGCTTCCTATGGCCTTATGGGTAATGTATGGTCTTTCCTTTCCTTATGCTATCTTACATGTCACTTGAATGATAGAACCCCTTCCTTACAAGTTTCGGCCAAGCAACTTGATTGGGGTTTAGGTGGAGTTAGGGTTTCAAGAATGATTGTTTATGACTTATTATGATGTGTATATATATAGGTTCAAGCATGTGGTAGAAATTATGTTACCTATAACCCTAACTTTAAGTGTTATGTTCATGTTTGGTATGTTATGTTAGATGCCATACTTAGTAGGGTTTGTTCATGAATGTCTTATGTTCTATGCCATGCACTTAGATAGCACATAGCATGTTATAGGAGTCCTACCCATGTATACTTGTGATAGATACTATGCTTATGTATGTCATGCAATGCTTACCTTATGTATCATGATCATGCAAGCTCTATGAATTAGGATGATGGTCTATGTAAACATGTCATGTTCTATGAATACAATGCAATGCTTATCTTATGTACCATGATCATGCAAGCACTGTGAACAAGAAGGATATTTTATGTAAGCAT
Source organism: Boesenbergia rotunda (assembly GCA_024364735.1). Classification (NCBI taxonomy): domain Eukaryota; kingdom Viridiplantae; phylum Streptophyta; class Magnoliopsida; order Zingiberales; family Zingiberaceae; genus Boesenbergia; species Boesenbergia rotunda. The sequence continues at coordinate 562,971 of JAGFNQ010007541.1, forward strand.
GCCATGTTTTATGAATGAAGATAATGCGTATACCTTTAAGGCATAATGATGCTATGCATTAAGTATGAACGATGAAAGGTCAAGTATGCTTTATGTCATGCTTCATGTAACAAGGTTATGTTATGTTTAAATATGCTATGAGTGTCCTATGAATTATGAAGCATGTGAAGTTATTTTACTTTATGAATGGGCTTGTACCGGACCGAAGTATGGGTCCAAGGGATGGGCACCTTAAGAACGCCCCGGTTTTGGACTACCGACTATGCTGTCCACGGTTCTGGGACTACCGAAGCTGTCCAACAAGGATGGGCACCTTAAGAACGCCCCGGTTCTGGGACTACCGTAGCTGTCCTTACCCTAGTAGGTCGAGACTAGCTACCTCGTATTTACTTAGGGATGCGCGCATATGATGTATGTATGTGGTACAAGCCGGGGACCCCAATGATGTGATGATTATGTTTAAGTATTTAAAAGTATGAATTTAAAAATTAAGCATCCCTATGTATATGCATTTTGACTCATACATTCATTCATGTTATGCATTATGCCATGATGGAAAATGTTTATGTTTATGTTTTATGTTAAAAATTATGCCATGATAGAGAATGTTTATGATTATGTTGTATGTTAAGAATTATGCCATGATAGAAAACGTTTATGATTATGTTTTATGTTAAGAATTATGCCATCATAGAAAAATGTTTTATGTTTATGTTTGATGTTAAGAATTATGTCATGATAGAAAGGTTAATGCTTATGATTTATGTTAAAGAACTATGCCATAATAGAAAATGTTTTATGCTTATGTTTTATGTTTCTGTCTATGCCATGTATCATACCATGCTAAGTATGTTTTATGTTTATATTTATGTCATGTATCATGTCATCATAAGTATATTTTATGTTTACGTTTATGCCATGTATCACGCCATGTTAAGAATAATTATGCTTATATTTATTCCATGTATCATGTCATGCCAAGTATATTTTATGCTCATGTTCTACGCTAGGAACTATGTCATGCTGAATGATTTTATATGCTTACGATTTATGTTAAGCACCAAGTTATGTTAATGTTTCGTGTTCATATGTTTATGTGACGAATGGTTTTAGTGAGTAGGAAAGGGTCTTACTAAGCCTATGTGCTTATAGTCTTATTTTCTCATAACGCAAATCAAGCAAGAGGACAATAAGGAAGTGGCAGGAGGGGCAAGAATGAGTGTGTGGTAGTGACTTGGTCAAGGAAAGACATACTTACAAGTCTTATACTAAACCTAGGATGGTGTTGTCAAGAACAATTTACGCTTGCTACTTATGTGCTTAATGGATGACTTATGTGACTGTATGACATGATGTTAAGTATGATGTTAATATGCTAAGTTCCATGTCACTATGATAGGAAAGATAGTTAGGTGCATGTATGTGTAAGTTTAAATTATTCCACTGCAGTACGATGTTCACATGCCCTATGTATGTTATCGTAATGCCGCTTTACGAAAAAAAAGCGGGCGTTACAAAACGAGTCCAGAAGAGTAAAGAAGGACCTGCTCGTGGCCCAACTCCAATCCCTTCCATGAAGAGCAACGAGACTGTCATCCAGCTGCATGGAAGGGTGAAGGAGGTCATCCAAGAACTCCATGTGATTGGAGAAAAGATCGAGAACCGAGATGTAACGACCCGGAAAATTATCTTAATATTTTCCTTAAAATATTGATCATGTCTAGATAATTTTCCGAGGAACCTAGAGATATTAGTACGAACCCTAGGCTGGAGATACATGATTTTCTCATTTAAATTGAGAAGTTAAGTACTAATGAGCCTTATATGGGCTTCAAAAATGGGTTTTAATTAGGTAGAAATTAATATAAATATAAAAGAATTGTAATTTGGAATTTTAGCATGATTATGGGGGAATTTTAGGGAATTTTCGAAAATAAGAAAAAAATGAAATGAACAGAAAATAAAAATAAAGTGCATGCACCAAGGATTGAACCTTGGACCTAGTCTACAACCATGCATGCACTAACCAATTCACCTAGCAAGGGAGTGCTATGAGGGAATGAAGTAAATTCTTGTTAAGGCTAGAGGAAGTGAAGAGTCACATGAGAGAAGGCACCATGTCTCTTCACTTACCCCTCTTCATGGTGCATAAATAAGAGATAACTTAACCATTAAGGTTCATTTCTCTTCTCCTCATCCACCAAGCCACATTTCTTCTCCTTCTTCCTCCTTCTAGCCGAACCCCATAGGAGGGGTTTTCTTTGGGAAAAAGTCCACAAGAAGTCCACTCCTTCAAGATCCAAGATTCTTGTTCAAGGTTAGAAAGGCTAGAGGTGGTTAAAAAGCACAAAGGTCTTCATCCTTCTCCCAAACCTAAGGTCTAAAACCAAGATACCCTAAAGTAAGACTCCCTCACCTGTGGTATAATAGTTCCTTTGTGATTTTTAGCATAATATAAAGTTGGTTTTAGATTTGATGTTGAGAAAACCATGTTTTGGGACCCTAAAGTATTCGGCCACCATGGGTTTTGGGTCCATGATGATGTTAAAAATCTAAATCATGCTTTCTAAAGTGTTTTCATGATGTTTAGAGAATAAGTATAATTTTTAGGAATTTTTGGAATACCCTAAGACCTTCTAGGGCTTGGGACCATGATAAGGAGTCCATGGCAAGGGATGGATTTAACCCTCCAAGTGTATGTCTTGTATACCCTAAGGATACAAGGGAGTTTGAGGATGTTTTTTGTGAATTTTCACTTGGTCTAGAGGCCCTACAAGTTTCGGCCAAGATGGGTAATAGGGCAAGGAGTTAGGGATTGTGGCAAATATGGGTTCCAATGGCTCCTATGTATGACATGGGTGGTGTTAGATGTTTAATTGGAATTTTTATAAATTTTCCATGGACCCATGGTCCATGTGGGTTTCGGCCAACCCTAGGAAGAAGGGCTAGGAGTTAGGGTTAACCCTAAAACATGAGCCCTAATAGCTTCCTATGACTTATAAGTAATGTATGGTCTTGTATTTACCTTATGCTACCTTACATGTCATTTGAATGGTTGAACCCTTTCCTTACAAGTTTCGGCCAGGCCATGTAAATGGGGTTTAGGTGGAGTTAGGGTTTCAAGAATGATGGTTTATGGCTTATTATGATATATAGGTTCAAGCATGTGGTAGAAACTATGTTATCTTTAACCCTAACCTTAGGCGTTATAGTTCATGATTGATATGATTATGTTAGATGCCATGGTTATTTTATGTATCATGATCATGCAAGTTAAATGAATTAGGAGAATGTTTTATGTGAATATGCCATGTTTTATGAACGTAATGCAAGGCTTACCTTATGTATCATGATCATGCAAGTAGATGAATTAGGAGAATGGTATATGTAATTATGGCATGTTTTATGGATATAATGCAATGTTTATCTTATGTGTCATGATCATGCAAGCTCTATGAATTAGGAGGATGGTTTAGTTGAACATGTCATGATCTATGAATACAACGCAATGCTTAGCTTATGTACTATGATTATGCAAGTACCAAGAACAAGAATGATGTTTTATGTAAGCATGTTATGTTTATGAATGATGGCACGACCGATGGTCGACGGTACGATGGTACGACGGTCGTGAGGACCAGTAAATGGGCCGGTAGACGGGCCGGGTCATTACACATGTCATGTTTTATGAATGAAGATGTATGTCATGTTTTACGAATGGTGAAGCATGTAAAGTATTTTACCTTATGAATGGGCTTGTACCGGACCGAAGTATGGGTCCAAGGGATGGGCACCTTAAGAACACCCCGGTTCTGGACTACCGACTATGCTGTCCACGGTTCTGGCACTACCGAAGCTGTGCAACAGGGATAGGCACCTTAAGAACGCCCCGGTTCTGGGACTACCGACTATACTGTCCTTACCCTAGTAGGTCGGGGCTCGCTACCTCGTATCTACTTAGCGATGCACGCTTATGATGTATGTATGTGGTACAAGCCGGGGACCCCAATGATGTTATGATTATGTTTAAGTAATTAAAAGTATGGTTTTAAAAGTAAGCATCCTTATGTACATGCATTTGACTCATGCATTCATTCATGCTATGCATTGTGCCAAGATAATAATGATAATTATGCTTTTATGTTTATATGTATACCATGTACCATACCATGATAATTATGCTTTTATGTTTATATGTATACCATGTATCATGCCATGATAATTATGCTTTTATGTTTATATGTATGTCATGTATCATGTCATGCCATGATAATTATGCTTTTATGTTTATATGTATGCCATGTATGTATCATGCCATGTTAATTATGCTTTTATGTTTATATGTATGCCATGCGTAGATATTGTTAAGAATGGTTGAAGTCTTATGCTTATGATTCATGCCAAACACCAAGTTATGTTAATGTTTTGTGTGCTTATGTTTAAGTGACGAATGGTTTTAGTGAGTAGGAAAGAGTCTTACTAAGCCTATGTGCTTATAGTCTTATTTCCTTGTACCGCACATCAAGCAAGAGGACAATAGGGGGAAGCAGCAGGAGGGACAAGAATATGTGTGTGGTAGTGACTTGGCCAAGGAAGAGATACATTTACAAGTCTTATGCTAAAACTTTACGTTTGCTACTTATGTGCTTACGGAATGACTTAGGTGACTTTATGACATGATGTTCAGTATGATATGATGTTAAGTATGCTATGATGCTAAGTATGATGTTACTATGCTAAGTTCCATGTCACCATGTTAGGAAGGATAGATAGGTGCATGTATATGTAAAATTTAAGTATTCCGCTGCCTTACGATGTTCACATGCCCCTAAGTACGTTAGCGTAACGCCGCTTTAGGAAAAAAAAAAGCGGGCGTTACAGGTTGGTATCAGAGCAGTTACCATCTCACTACACACACATCAAGTCCTCTTCCTGCCGTTTCCAAGTAAGTACCTCTATGCACACCTTATGTTCTCTAATGATTCTAGAATATGTAAGTATGAATGACACCTTATGATAGATAATGGAAAGTAATTCCATAGTTTATTTACGAAGATAGGTACACCTGTACATAAGAATGATATTTTAATATTTAGAATTTAGGGGTAGGAAGGTGGTTACATATTTTAATCACTAGGGTAGACGAAACCGATTTGTGTGTGTTTTTCTCTGTATATATTTGCGAATTGAAAAAGAAATGGTTTTGTACTGGCTTGTTCGGTTTGGTACTAACTATGTCATTTTTTTTCAATTCCAGATGTTGCATGAGAACTACACTGAGAGGTGCCGCGAGCTGATGGAGCGAATAGAGGAAGTTGAGTACAGTCCGACCCTTGGAATTCAAGGCAACATGGGGTTCTTGGATCGGCTATTCTGGAAACTGGAGCAGGAAGGGTTTCCAGTCGTGGATGATCACAGGATCGGAGCTCTGCTTCGCTCATTGCCCAATCGGGCGAGAGAGGTTGCTCATAAGATCTGGGGGCAGCACGGGTGTCGTCTCTCATATACGGAACTCTGTAAGCAACTTCTCCACCATGAGTTTCCAGAAGATCTGGGGGACTCGAACGATCTGGGGGACTCGGAGGAGGATCCCGAAATGTTGGAGGAGGATCCAGAGATGTACGAAGAGGATCCTGAGCCGTTTGAGGAGGACCCCGAGATGTTTGAGGAGGACCCTGAGATGTACGAAGAGGATCCCGAGATGTACGAGGAGGATCCCGAGCCATTCGAGGAGGATCCCGAGATGCTCGAGATGTTTGGGAAAGACCCCGGGATGTTCGAGGAAGACCTTGAAGTGGTCGAGGAGGTTCCCGAGATTGAAGAAGAAGACCCGATGGAAACAGTAGAAGATCCGGAGGCAGGCCAAGGGGAGGTGAGCGAGGGGGTGGTAGTCATCGCTATGATGTTCTTTATTATGGGTATGATGGCAGCCCATCTAGCTCACTGAGTTCGGACAGTTTCTGTATATAGACTTATAAGACATGATAAATAAATCGTTGGTGATATAATAAATAAGATCTCATCTACCCTGTAGTAACCAGGGCTTCGATATGTATAGCGAGACCTCCCGATTGGGACTTGGAGCCGTGCTTATGCAGAGTGGTAAGGTCATTACTTATGCCTCTAGGCAGCTCAAGGAACATGAGCAGAACTACCCCACTCATGATCTGGAATTGGCTGCGGTGGTCTTCGCTCTTAAGATATGGAGGCATTATCTGTATGGAGCACAGTGTAGGATCTATACAGACCACCAGAGTCTGCGATATGTCTTCACTCAGAAAGACTTGAATAGGCGACAACGTCGATGGCTGGAGTTGGTGAAGGATTACGACTGCGAAATCTTCTACCATCCAGGGAAGGCAAACAAAGTGGCCGATGCACTCAGCAGGAAGTCAAGTGCCATCTTGACATCCGTATCCATATTACCCTGGCTACTCGGAAGGGAAATGGTTAATTTTGGAGTCGAGGTCATTTCCGGACGGCTTTCCACTATGACACTAGCACCAGTGCTGTTTGAGGACATATTGGAAAAGCAAAATTGTGATTCGGGTCTTCAGAGAATCAAACAGGAGATCTTAGAAGGGAAGGGCGACGGTTTTTGTATCGCCGACGGGGGGGGGGGTACTATACCTTAGGGATCGTCTATGTATCCCTAGTGATCTGGAGCTGCGGAGAAAGATATTAGTGGAAGCTCACGAAACCCCTTATTCGATGCATCCAGGATCCACTAAAATGTATCAGGATCTGAGGGAGAAATTTTGGTGGTCCGGCATGAAGAGGGATGTGGCTCAGCATGTGAGTACTTGCCTGACTTGCCAAAGAGTGAAAGCAGAACACCAGCGACCCGGCGGAGTCCTACAGCCACTCCCGATTCCGGAGTGGAAATGGGAAGACATTTCTATAGATTTCATTTCAGGACTTCCCAGGACTACGAATGGATATGATGCGATATGGGTAATTGTGGACAGGTTGACGAAGTCTGCTCACTTCTAGCAATCAAGATGACTTATTCGATTGAGCAACTAGCTCAAGTATATGCTAGAGAGATAATTAGACTCCATGGGGTTCCCAAGACTATCACCTCTGATAGGGATGGTCGCTTTACCTCACATTTTTGGGAATGCATCCAGAAGTCTCTTGGCACTAAACTGCGGTTCAGCACTGCTTTTCACCCTCAGACTGACGGGCAAACGGAGCGAGTGAATCAAGTATTGGAGGATATGTTGAGAGCTTGTGCCCTGGATTTCAAAGGGAGTTGGTGTCGATATCTATGTTTAGCAGAATTTGCTTACAATAATAGCTACCAAGCTAGCTACTATCGGAATGGCACCCTACGAAGCTTTGTATGGGAGGAGATGTAGGTCTCCAATCTGTTGGTATGAAGGTGGTGAAAAGAAGGCGATGGGGCTTACGACGGACCTCATCGACGACACCACCCGAGCAATACAGAACATTCGATGACGGATAGAAACTGCGCAGAGTCGGCAGAAGAGCTATGTGGATGTTCGGCGTCGGCCATTGGAATTCAATGTTGGAGATCTGGTATTCCTCAAAGTGGCTCTGATGAAAGGGGTGACAAGATTTGGGAGGAAAGGAAAACTGAGTCCACGATACGTGGGACCGTACATGATTCTGAAAAGAGTTGGCAAGGTGGCATATGAGCTGGAGCTGCCTCAGGAGATGGCAGCTATTCATAATGTGTTTCATGTGTCAATGCTGAAGAAGTGTGTTTCCAATATGGACCAAGTGATCGAGCCACAGACAGTACAAGTTCAGGAGGACCTAAGTTATGAAAGCCGACCTATCCAGATTTGGGATCGGGAAGTCAAGAAGCTAAGGAACAAGGAGGTACCCTTAGTCAAGGTCCTATGGCAAAATCAACGGTTCGAGGAAGCTACTTGTGAACGCGAGGACGAGATGAGGCGCAAGTACCCGGAATTATTCTAAGTTCGAGGACGAACTTTCACGAGGTATGGGGGATTGTAACGACCCGGAAAATTATCTTAATATTTTCCTTAAAATATTGATCATGTCTAGATAATTTTCTGAGGAACCTAGAGATATTAGTATGAACCCTAGGCTGGAGATACATGATTTTCTCATTTAAATTGAGAAGTTAAGTACTAATGGGCCTTATATGGGCTTCAAAAATGGGTTTTAATTAGGTAGAAATTAATATAAATATAAAAGAATTGTAATTTGGAATTTTAGCATGATTATGGGGCAATTTTAGGGAATTTTCGAAAATAAGAAAAAAATGAAATGAAAAGAAAATAAAAATAAAGTGCATGCACCAAGGATTGAACCTTGGACCTAGTCTACAACCATGCATGCACTAACCAATTCACCTAGCAAGGGAGTGCTATGAGGGAATGAAGTAAATTCTTGTTAAGGCTAGAGGAAGTGAAGAGTCACATGAGAGAAGGCACCATGTCTCTTCACTTACCCCTCTTCATGGTGCATAAATAAGAGATAACTTAACCATTAAGGTTCATTTCTCTTCTCCTCATCCACCAAGCCACATTTCTTCTCCTTCTTCCTCCTTCTAGCCGAACCCCATAGGAGGGGTTTTCTTTGTGGAAAAGTCCACAAGAAGTCCACTCCTTCAAGATCCAAGATTCTTGTTCAAGGTTACAAAGGATAGAGGTGGTTAAAAAGCACAAAGGTCTTCATCCTTCTCCCAAACCTAAGGTCTAAAACCAAGATACCCTAAAGTAAGACTCCCTCACCTATGGTACAATAGTTCCTTTGTGATTTTTAGCATAATATAAAGTTGGTTTTAGATTTGATGTTGAGAAAACCATGTTTTGGGACCCTAAAGTATTCGGCCACCATGGGTTTTGGGTCCATGATGATGTTAAAAATCTAAATCATGCTTTCTAAAGTGTTTTCATGATGTTTAGAGAATAAGTATAATTTTTAGGAATTTTTGGAATACCCTAAGACCTTCTAGGGCTTGGGACCATGATAAGGAGTCCATGGCAAGGGATGGATTTAACCCTCCAAGTGTATGTCTTGTATACCCTAAGGATACAAGGGAGGTTGAGGATGTTTTATGTGAATTTTCACATGGTCTAGAGGCCCTACATGTTTCGGCCAAGATGGGTAATAGGGCAAGGAGTTAGGGTTTGTGGCAAGTATGGGTTCCCATGGCTCCTATGGTATGACATGGGTGGTGTTAGATGTTTAATTGGAATTTTTATAAATTTTCCATGGACCCATGGTCCATGTGGGTTTCGGCCAACCCTAGGAAGAAGGGCTAGGAGTTAGGGTTAACCCTAAAACATGAGCCCTAATAGCTTCCTATGACTTATAAGTAATGTATGGTCTTGTATTTACCTTATGCTACCTTACATGTCATTTGAATGGTTTAACCCTTTCCTTACAAGTTTCGGCCAGGCCATGTAAATGGGGTTTAGGTGGAGTTAGGGTTTCAAGAATGATGGTTTATGGCTTATTATGATATATAGGTTCAAGCATGTGGTAGAAACTATGTTATCTTTAACCCTAACCTTAGGCGTTATAGTTCATGTTTGATATGATTATGTTAGATGCCATGGTTATTTTATGTATCATGATCATGCAAGTTAGATGAATTAGGAGAATGTTTTATGTGAATATGCCATGTTTTATGAACGTAATGCAAGGCTTACCTTATGTATCATGATCATGCAAGTAGATGAATTAGGAGAATGGTCTATGTAATTATGGCATGTTTTATGGATATAATGCAATGTTTATCTTATGTGTCATGATCATGCAAGCTCTATGAATTAGGAGGATGGTTTAGGTGAACATGTCATGATCTATGAATACAACGCAATGCTTACCTTATGTACTATGATTATGCAAGTACCAAGAACAAGAATGATGTTTTATGTAAGCATGTTATGTTTATGAATGACGGCACGGCCGATGGTCGACGGTACGACGGTCGTGAGGACGGTAAATGGGCCGGTAAATGGGCCGGTAGACGGGCCGGGTCGTTACACATGCCATGTTTTATGAATGAAGATGTATGCCATTTTTTACGAATGATGAAGCATGTAAAGTATTTTACCTTATGAATGGGCTTGTACCGGACCGAAGTATGGGTCCAAGGGATGGGCACCTTAAGAACGCCCCGGTTCTGGACTACCGACTATGCTGTCCACGGTTCTGGCACTACCGAAGCTGTGCAACAGGGATGGGCACCTTAAGAATGCCCCGGTTCTGGGACTACCGACTATGCTGTCCTTACCCTAGTAGGTCGGGGCTCGCTACCTCGTATCTACTTAGGGATGCGCGCTTATGATGTGTGTATGTGGTACAAGCCGGGGACCCCAATGATGTTATGATTATGTTTAAGTAATTAAAAGTATGGTTTTAAAAGTAAGCATCCTTATGTACATGCATTTGACTCATGCATTCATTCATGCTATGCATTATGCCAAGATAATAATGATAATTATGCTTTTATGTTTATATGTACACCATGTATCATGCCATGATAATTATGCTTTTATGTTTATATGTATACCATGTATCATGCCATGATAATTATGCTTTTATGTTTATATGTATGTCATGTATCATGTCATGCCATGATAATTATGCTTTTATGTTTATATGTATGCCATGTATCATGCCATGTTAATTATGCTTTTATGTTTATATGTAGGCCATGTATCATGCCATGTTAATTATGCTTTTATGTTTATATGTATGCCATGCGTAGATATTGTTAAGAATGGTTGAAGTCTTATGCTTATGATTCATGCCAAGCACCAAGTTATGTTAATGTTTTGTGTGCTTATGTTTAAGTGACGAATGGTTTTAGTGAGTAGGAAAGTGTCTTACTAAGCCTATGTGCTTATAGTCTTATTTCCTTGTATCGCAGATCAAGCAAGAGGACAATAGGGGGAAGCAGCAGGAGGGACAAGAATATGTGTGTGGTAGTGACTTGGCCAAGGAAGAGATACATTTACAAGTCTTATGCTAAAACTTTACGTTTGCTACTTATGTGCTTACGGAATGACTTAGGTGACTTTATGACATGATGTTCAGTATGATATGATGTTAAGTATGCTATGATGCTAAGTATGATGTTACTATGCTAAGTTCCATGTCACCATGTTAGGAAGGATAGATAGGTGCATGTATATGTAAAATTTAAGTATTCCGCTGCCTTACGATGTTCACATGCCCCTAAGTACGTTAGCGTAACGCCGCTTTAGGAAAAAAAAAAGCAGGCGTTACACGAGATCTCGTCAGGTATGTCCTACAAGCCTTCCCGAGAAATACCTTGTGGGCATCTATGGTGAATGCCTACAATGTATCAAGGGATTTATCTTTAGTTAAATTAGACGATTTGTTTTGTGAATTTGAACTGCACGAGCAAGCTAACGTTTCGGCCTAGGAGAAAGGTATAGCTTTTGTTGCAGAAAAGGAGAAGAAGAAGAGGAAGGAGAAGAAGAATGTGGTCTATTCCTCATCATCCGACTCAGAGGAGTCCTGCGCCTCCATGGATAGTGATTAGGAGGCTTTCATGGTAAGGAAAGTACGTAAGGCTTTCAAAAGTTTTTCTAACAAGTCTTATGCTAGGAAAGGGTCCAAAGGCAAGGGTAAGGCCAAGGACATCATCTGCTATAACTGTCATCAAAAGGGACACATGAAGAACGAGTGCCCTCAACTAAAGAGAAGAGATGACAAGAAAGAGGAGAAGAAGAAAGGTGACAAGAAGAGGTCGAAGGGGAAGAAGAAGGGTGCTACCAACCTCAAGGTGACCTGGGATGATCCATCATCCTCAGAGGAGGAAGAAGAGCAAGTTTCACATTTTGCTCTCATGGAGATGGACCATTCAGACTCATCAGATGATGAAAGAAGTTCGAGCAGTGAAGATGAGAGCACCTCCTCTTCATCATCATCCGAGTCAGAAGCTTCGGTAAGTGAGGTATACCACTTACCCTCCTCTACTTAAGTTATGATTATTTCTAGCACTAATATGGATTTAGCTAAGGCTAGAAGTAAGATTAAGGAACTAAAAATGAAATTGCCATTCTTAGAGTAGAGTCTACAAAACTTAAGGAAGAATTACATGCTTGTTCTCATGCATCACATGATTCATGTTTTGAAACTGAAAATAGGAACTAAGGAAAAAGGTAGAGGACCTCACAAAGGCACTTAGGAAATTTTAAGTGGGGTCTAGCAACTTAGATATGATAATAAATAGTCAAAGGGTCATCTATAACAAAGCCGGATTAGGGTATAGGCCAAAGACAAAGGAAGTGACTTTTGTCTCACTCATGGGTAGGATTGGTGTATCTAGGAGACAAGGGTTTAAGGGAAACACCAAGAGGGCATGGGTACCTAAAAGATTTTTAAATGATGCTTGCGGATCACAAATTGGGTACCAAAAGAGTATGTTTTCCATGTTGTATAGGTGAAGGTGAAGGAGGCCTCAACCATGTGGATAGTAGATAGTGGATGCTCAAGACATATGACCGGAGATGTGAGCAAGTTCACTACTATTAGCTACTTAAGAGAAGGGACGGTCTCCTTTGGAAATAGTGGAAAACTGAGAATTATTGGTAGGGGCACCATTGAGGTATCTCCTACAATTTCTATACATAAGGTACTTTTAATTAAAGACATGAAGTTTAACTTACTTAGTGTGAGTCAGTTATGTGATGCGGGCTTTAGAGTTGAATTCCATGATAGAAACTGTCTAATTAAACATAATGAGTCAAATAATGTCATATTAGAAGGGTATAGAGAGGCCAACTTGTATTATCTTGATCTTGCTTATGCTACTAACAATTTGGCTAAGTGCTTCATGTCTAAAGAAGAAGAAGGGTGGTTGTGGCACCGGAGGCTTGGACATGTCAACATGAGAAGCATTGCAAGAGTGGCCAAGGAAGAATTAGTGAAGGGACTACCTATGATCAAGTATGCGAAGACCAAATTGTGTGATGCATGCCAAGAGGGTAAGCAATCAAAATCATCACACAAAGGTAAAACCCTAACTACTACTACTACTTTGCCATTAGAACTTTTGCACATTGATTTGTTTGATTGTCATAGTACTCCCTCACTAGTAGGGAGTAAATATTGTTTAGTTATTGTAAATGATTTTTCTAGGTTTACATGGGTTTTCTTTTTGAAACATAAGAACGATACCCTAGAAATCTTTATAGGATTTAGTAAAAGTGTAAAAAATGAAAAACATCTCAAAATTAACCGAATTAGGAGTGACCACAGTGGGGAGTTCCAAAATTCAAGTTTCTCATAATTTTGTGTAGAAAATGGATACAAGCATGAATTTTCATGCCCAAGGACTCCTCAATAAAATGGGGTAGTTGAGAGGAGAAACAGAGCTCTACAAGAAGCTGCTAGGGCTATGCTTAACGCATATTCCCTTCCTAGCTACTTTTGGGCCGAAGCAGTTAACACTGCCTGTTACATTCAAAACCGGGTTCTAGTACATAGGTTTCTAGGAAAAACACCCTTTGAATTATGGAATGGGAGAGTTCCGCAAGTCCACTACTTTAGGGTCTTTGGATGTAAAGTCTATATTTTAAATACCAAAGATGACCTAAGGAAGTTTGAGTCAAAAGTTGATGAGGGAATTCTAGTTGGGTATTCATCAATTAGTAGGGGTTATAGAGTTTACAACAAAAGGACAAAAGTGATTGAGGAGTCCTCAAATGTTAACTTTGATGAATCAACAAATACCTACCCTAGAAAAGCCCCAATTGATAAGGATATAGAAGAAGTCCAACTCCTTGCCCAAAGGATCCAAGACCTACATTTAGAGGGCAATGATAAGGGGGAGTAAGAAGTATCCTAGAGGATGAGGAAGAAGTAGTCAATGAACCCACAACCTCTAGGCCTTTGAGACATCATCAAGATCACCCTATTGACCAAATAGTTGGTGATGTCCCTCAAGGAGTAAGGACTAGGTCCTATTTTAGAGATCAAACTAGTCAAATATCCTTAATCTCTCAATTAGAACCTAAGTCTATTGATGAAGCATTGGGAGATGTAGATTGGGTCTTAGCCATGCAAGAAGAGCTAAATCAATTTGAGAGAAGTGAGGTTTGGGAGTTGGTTCCTAGGCCCAATGATTGCACCATTGTAACCACAAGATGGGTCTTTAGGAACAAACTAGATGACCAAGGCAAAATCACTAGGAACAAGGCTAGATTGGTAGCTAGGGGATTTAACCAAGTTGAGGGATTAGATTATGATGAGACTTATGCCACCGTAGCTAGATTAGAGTCCATTAGAATTCTACAAGCCTATGCCGCTCACATGGATTTCACACTTCACCAAATGGATGTGAAGTCGGCATTCCTTAATGGGATCATTAAGGAAGAGGTTTATGTAGAACAACCCCCCGGGTTTGAGGACCCTAATTATCCAAGACACGTTTACAAGTTGAGAAAGGCCTTATATGGATTGAAACAAGCTCCCTGGGCTTGGTATGAAAGGCTTTCTTCATTTCTAGTGTCTAAGGGGTTTAGGAGAGGAACAATTGACCCTACTTTGTTCCTAAAATCTAAGGATAAGGACATATTTGTTGCCCAAGTGTATGTAGATGATATCATTTTTGGGTCAACAAATAATGACTTCTTACAAGAATTCATCAAATGTATGAAAGATGAATTTGAGATGAGTCTTGTAGGAGAATTAACATTCTTTTTAGGACTTCAAGTTAAGCAAACTAATGAAGAAACACATATTTTTCAAACTAAATATGCTAAGGAAATGCTAAAGAAATTTGGCCTAGAAAATGCCAAGGTAGCATCTACCCCCATAGGCACAAATGTGAAAATGGATAGTGACCTTGAAGGGAAAATGGTAGACTCTAAGCAATATAGGAGTATGATTGGTAGCCTACTATATCTAACCGCTAGTAGACCCGATATACTTTTTGTGGTAGGTATGTGTTTAAGGTACCAATCTTGTGCCAAAGAGTCCCATTTGGTTGTAGTTAAGAGAATCCTAAGATATGTCAAAGGTACCCTCAATGTCAGACTTTGGTATCCTAGAACCCCTAGTGTTGATCTTATTGGATACACCGACCCAGACTATGCGGGATGTAAGCTAGATAGGAAGAGTACTAGTGGAGGGTGTCAAATCCTTGGGTCTTTCTTAGTTAGTTGGAGTAGTAGGAAACAACCATGCGTTTCCCTATCAACAACGGAGGCGGAATATGTGGCAATGGGTGGGTGTGTTTCCCAACTCCTTTGGATCATGCACACTTTAGAAGATTATGAGTTACATTATACCAAGGTCAAAGTCTTGTGTGATAATATAAGTACAATCAACTTGACCAAAAATCCGGTTCACCACTCTAGGACAAAACACATTGAAGTGAAACATCACTTCATAAGAGACCATGTGGCAAGGGGAGACATAGAACTACACTATGTTGAATCAAAGTCGAACCTGGCCGACATTTTTACCAAGCCTCTTCCCGAATCGGAGTTTACATCCTTAAGAAGAGGCATTGGAATGTGTTTTGTCGAAGTATAGGATGAACCTTGGGATATTATATTGGAAAAAGTGTGCTTGATCCATTAGGGTGATACATTATGGTTCACTTGTGCTTGTGGCATATTGTTGAATCATTAAAAGTACCAAAATATGAACACTAGACCAACTATGGGGAAGGTAAGTGTTTAATTAATGGACGCTTTGCCCAAAGATCATAGTTGGATATTTTAAACCTTTGAAAACCATTTTATGTTTTATATGCTTTGCCATACTTTTGAAAGATATATGATTTCAAAATTAGGTTGTAATGTTGATACAAAACTTAGTGGTTTTCAAGAATTTTGAGTATTTATCAAAAGTCATGCATGCTTGAAATTTTATATGGACTAATATTTTTCCTTGATAGAGTATATCATTTCAAACATGTCTGCAAAATTTTATAATTTTTGGAATTTTTTGGATTTTTCTGGACGTTTCTGAAATTTGACAGAAAAGCTGAAAAGTCTAACTGATAGCGTATCAGTCGACTGCCCCATGGGAAGTCGACTGGCACGCCTAGTTTCAGACTCTGAAATTTTTTTTCAGAAATCCAACTTTTTCTCATTTGATGCCATAGGGTTGGGTTACTTGAAGCAATCATTTTGATGGTGTCAAAGGGGGAGAATGAGTGGTTTAAGTTAGAATTTTGACTTGAAATGGATGGTTTAAAGTATTTTGTCTAACTTAGACCTTGGATGATTAAAAATGAGAGAAGACATGGATTAAGGGGGAGGTTACCTCTTAGGTTTTAATGTGTCTTACATTTTTAATGTTGTTTAGTGTTAAGTGAAAACTTAACTTGGATTATAAGTAGAATTGAAAATGGGAGAAGACATGGATTAAGGGGGAAGTTACCTCTTAGGTTTGCTATGTCTTATGTTTTTCAATTGCTATCTATTGTTATTGTTATTGTTGGCTGTTATTTATCTCTAAACTTAAACATATTGTCACACATCAAAAAGGGGGAGATTGTTGAGGCAATCGGCCCTAAAATGATTGAAAGATCATGGTTTTGATGTGTGTGGGTGGATATGTTTAAGGTTAGAGTGTTATGTTGTATTTGATGTGTGTGATTGAGTTTGTAGGACTTGGAGAATCATACATGGTGAACATATCCGAGGGACGAGAGCCGAGGGAGGAGGACTCCAAGGGCAAGCCGGGAAGTGGACTTCAAGGGCACACGTGAAGGGTGGCATGGAGGCAAGCCAAGGGAAGTCTTGTGTGCGCATCCGAGGGACGAGAGCCAGAGGAAGATGACTTCAAGGGGCGAGCCAAGGAGTGAACCTGAAGGCACACGTGAAGGAGTATGTGAAGATTGGCTGGAAGTGAGTGGGCAGTCGACTGGCCAGATGGAAGTCGACTGCCAAAACTCATAGAAGGTTTTCAGCCTTCTACCAGTCGACTGGCCCAGAGGCAGTCGACTGGTGTACCCCAAAAACTAGCCGTTGGCTAGCAATTAATGCTAGGTCAGTCGACTGCCCTAGGGGCAGTCGACTGGTGCGGGGCTGGGCAGACTGCAAGTTTGTCCTGTTCTCTTATAAAAGGAGGACCTTTTTGCACGTGAACGGTACGGTTCCGTACTGTAACGAAGTGCTGCTCGTACAAAAAGCATTCTCATCTTCCTCTCTCTTCAATCACTACATTCTGTAAAGAGGAAGACAACATTTTGTAAAAGTTTCTCCACCTGAAGGAGATTTTTCTTAGTGGAGGTGGAGTACGTGCGTGGATCCTTGGATTAGTCATCCGTTTGGGTGGATACTAAGTAAATTCTGACTGTTAGCATTATTTTTATTGTCCTTTGCATATTAGTGTTTCCGCTGTGCTAACAACTTTGTAGAGACGTAAATGAAAAAGTGCTATTCACCCCCCCTCTAGCACGCCTGTCAATCTATCACTTTGTGTGCATTGAGCAGGACCAAAACAGAGGTCATTGATGCACCCAAAATAGATGTCACGAATGTGGGTCTCAAATTTAGATATTTCAACTGTTGGAAACCCTAGCTCACAATTTAAATGTAGTAAAGGGGTCACAGGTCGTATTTTTCCTATGGCTAGTTAAGTGAAGGATCGGTGTAGGCGTGCAGAGGGGGGGTGAATGCACTTTCTTTGATCGTTTTGATCTCTACAAAGTTGTTAGTGTTAGTATTGTGAGAGAAGTGTCCTAAGGCAATCGCCTTATGAATGTAATCATTTATTTTAATAAATGAATATTCACTATTTGAGTATGCATGTTTGTGTATTTGATTGAGATCTTAAACTCATTTACTGAATGCCCGCAATACAATTCACAGCATGAGAGAATTTGTGATGAATTCACAACTAGTGATTATCTCTACATGTGCAATTGTGAAGTATTGAAATTGTCCCTAGTCGATGAATTGATAAATACGGACACTATCAATTTTGTTGAGACTAGCATGGGTTATTCTCTAATCAGCTGATTCTCACTGGCTGGTGACATTGGGATGTCCGGAGATAAACATGAATACAAGTTAAGGGAACTAGTTCATTGGAGTGACTGGCTGTAAAACTTCATATGGTAATCTACATATAGATATGTCAATGAAGTTCTTACTGCAGCATAAGTGCGATGTTCCTTTGACTTGCGGTGTTCAAGTCATCTTGGTCATGGAGACTTATACTTTGACATCTTAAGCAAGCATCTCTAAGGAGGTGTGGACCTAGGATGGTTGGGTATAAGCCGAAGTGCCCGAAGATGTTTGAACAGCCTACAAAGGATTCACCACTCCTTGCGAGGAGATGTATACCCAAGGCCTATCGTCGGATTGTTACTCGAAGCCTCTGGCCAGAGCATCACATGTTCAGAGTATGAATCTCTCAGAAACATGAGAGTAATTAGAATCCGTTGGACGAGAAAGACACTACTTGGGCTAGGTGTGACGTAGTCAGCCTAGTGGGGACTGACACACATAGACCGTGTCCTGAACCAAGTGGGTATAAGATGGTGAAGGGAATGGGGCACGATTCATTATAGCTGCTGAAGGGTTTCAGAATTATTTCTGAGATCAACCGTTGATCTTTCGATTAATTGGGGATCATGATGTACTACTAGGTGCCACTCATGATCGTTCTATAATTGGTTAATTATAGATTGCCAACATAAATCAAAAGTCTATTTAGTCACACGCACTACGAGTAATCCGAGGGATTTAAAACGAGTTGAAAATTGGATTTTCCGATCAATAGAGATAAGTCGAATCTGAATTTTTCAGAGACGCATCGGAAGCATAAAATGGCTAAGTCTATTAAAGACTTATTGGATGAATTAAATGAGTTTAATTCGTATGGTATAAGCTTGGGTTTGGCCGGCCAAAGAGGGTCCCCACACTCTTTGTTTGGCCGGCCACATTAAAAGGGGAGAACCAAATTGTTTGGTTCAAATTATAAAATAAACCGAGCGTGGTTTGTTTTATAAAATTATGGATAATATATATAAATTTTTATAAACCGAAGTTTGGTTTATTATTTTCATGGAAATTAAAATAAACTTTGAATAGTTTATTTTATTTTATAAAATCAATTATGAATTGATTTTTGCATGATAAGAAAAATTTATATAATAAATTTCTTGTGAAAATTTATTCCATAATAAAAAGGGAGACATGGTTGTTTTTATTATAAATTAAATTATGATAAAAACTTGGCATGATGGAATAATTCATAGAAAAAATTATATGATGAATTTCTTATAAAAATTTATTCCATAAAAAGGAGACTTGGCGATTGAGAAGCTACTATATAAAGGAACCAAGGCAAGGCTTGGAAATTAATCTAAGAGATCTAGAAATAAGCCCTCTCTCTCTCTCCTTCTCTCCCTCTCCCTCCTCTAGTGCCGCCGGCCCTAAAAGGAGGACCCCTTTATTGCCGTGAGCTTCATCCACCAAGCAGCTGCTGAAGAAGAAGAAGAAGCGGGAGCAACTCCTTCCTTCCTCCCGGAATCTTGATTCCGTTCTTCGTTTGGTAGTTAGTCTTCCCATCTCTCTCTTGGTATTCTTGTCGTGCCTTTGGAGAATCTAGTAGTTCTTGTCGGCACGAAACTCGTGTCTTTGCGAAGTCATCCCGAAGAAAACTAGGCGTGGACGCGAATAGAGGCGGAGCTTCCAAGAGACGCTTACGGTTGGATCTCGTCCCTTCCTTCGAGTTACGCGAGTTATTAAGTAAATTAGTTTACTTTCTGCAAAATTTTAATATATGATCATGTCTACACAATATAAGGTTGCATGCTTATATGTGTGGTTAAATAATTTGGGAAATTATTTATGCTAAATCTTCCGCTGCACGTAATAAATTTTAAAATTACGAACCCGCATCCATGTTAACATGCACCCGGTCCCAACAGTGGTATCAGAGTCGGTTAGTATTCGACATAATCATATAATTGTTTTGCGGAAAACTTTGTCATGATCTCAATTTTGGAAAATTTTCCAATTATGGAAACTTTCCAATTATGATAAATTTTAGATTTAGGAATTTCAAAGTTTGGAAATCCTCATGAAATTTCGTAAACTTTTGAAATATCCTAGTTTCTGAAATTTTATGATAATTGTGAAAACTTCCCATTTTTGGAAACTTTCCAATTTTGGAAATTTCCTATCTTGGAAAATTTCCAATTTTGGAAATATGTAAGTTTTCTTTGTACCAGAAACTTACAATTATTCTGAAAACCTATTATGGAAAGCTTGCAATTTTGGGCACTTTCTTTCAAGAAAGTCTAGACAAATTTATGGATCATTAATTGACAATTAAATTCGAATTGATTTTAAATTATTAACAAAATTCTTTACTTTGGGGAGTGCCTCGGGGAGCCACCCAAATTAAAGTTAGTTGTTGTAATTTAATTTCCTATTTTGAATAAGAATTGTCAAGTTTAATTTGGCTACGCCTCGTGGAGCGGGCTAAATTAGATTTACGATAAATTTCTTTTCTTTGGGTATCTGAGCCTCGGGGAGCCACCCAAAGAAAATAATTTGTTATAATTAATTAGTTCATAAATAAAATATGTGATCAAATCTTGGAAATTTTTGAGGTGATTCTCAAACGATAATTTCCTTATTTGATTTCTTACATATTATTGTCTCCAAAATTAATTAGGAAAATTATTTCCTATAGAGTTTATTTCCTTAAATAATATTTTCATGAAAATAATATGTGGTTGAATTAAGGGAATTTGTCTCTTAATTTAATAAGATTTGATTTAGAGAAATCAAAGTCTTAAACATATTATTTCCGAAATTGATTATCAAAATTTAGGAAATTGTTTCCCAAAACAATTCATTAAATAAAGTATGAAATTAGAATTAGGAAATCCGGTTCCTAATTTAATTAACGAGACTTGATAAATTAAGTCACATACATACTTTATTAAGGAAATCGTTAGTACATGACATAATTATATGTCATGAATGTGCTTAGAAAGAAAAGGATGAGACCCAAAACCCCTTACAAAATATTAAGGCCAACACCTTCCATTAATATGGTCAGAACCGGAGTTTTGTTTCTCGTTTGGGTTGATGGACACATCCATGCCCGGCTTGAACCTCAACATGTTCAAACCATGGAATTAGTTTATGATTAATATAGTTGGAGTCAGAGGTCAATCCTTAGTTTTGGTTGTTGGACACATCCAAGCCTGACTAAACGGTTGAATGAGCTCCAACCATATTAAAACTATTTCTTGATTAATGGGTCAGCCTTAAGCTTGGAGCATCGATTTGTTGTGCCACAGCCAAGGTCGATGTAAAGAGAGATGCAGTTGGGTGCTATGTATATTATTGCATACTTGTTAATGAGTTAACAACCCAATGATTTATGCAAACATTCAATTAGTTGATAGCATAAAGTGATAGTTACATATATGTGATATGTAATCGGTATAATTACCTACTTTCATAGCTAAGAATAACTTGATGGCCACAGCCATGGTTGTTCTTATCTATGGTTGGATATCAACCTATTTGGAGATGTTCCTACGATCTCCCGAATTGATAAAAAGGGTTATTCAATTCGAAAAATAAATAGGATTTAATTAATGTATGTTGATGCATTCTTTATCATTCTTCTCACATAAGCTCAATTTGTATTTTTAGGATAATCACTTGATCATGTCTTCTCTGAATTTCCGTTCCATTTTGGACACCAATAAGCTGACTGGGCCAAACTTCATGGATTGGCTTCGAAACCTGAGGATAGTCCTCAAGGCAGAAAAGCTTGCTTATGTCCTTGAAGATCAACTTCCCAACCGTCCTCCCGAAAATGCAACTCCAGACCAGTTAGTGGCCTATCAGAAACATGTGACCGATTTTGAACTTGCCAGTTGCATCATGCTAGCCGCTATGGTACCTGAGCTACAAAAGCAGCATGAGAATATGGATGCTTATACCATCATCTTCCATCTTCATGAGCTGTTTGACGAGCAGGCGAGATCCGAAAGGTTCGAGGTCTCCATACTCCTCTTCACCTCTAAGATGCAGGAAGGCACTTCTGTCTCACAGTTTGTGTTGAAGATGTTGGGGTACATTGAGCGACTAAGCACACTCGGATTTGTAATGGATCATGAACTAAGTATTGACTTAATTCTACATTGTTTGCCCAAAAGTTATTCACAATTTGTGATGAACTATCGGATGAACAAGCTGGAGACTACCATTCC
Source organism: Boesenbergia rotunda (assembly GCA_024364735.1). Classification (NCBI taxonomy): domain Eukaryota; kingdom Viridiplantae; phylum Streptophyta; class Magnoliopsida; order Zingiberales; family Zingiberaceae; genus Boesenbergia; species Boesenbergia rotunda. The sequence goes on from JAGFNQ010007541.1 coordinate 585,160, forward strand.
TGAGTTGCTCAACCTGCTGAAGACTATAGAGCCTTCTGTGAAGCAGGATCAGAAGATGGTACTGTTAGTTGGTTCCTCAAAGAAAGGCTCTAAGAGGAAGGCCAAAGAACAAAATAAGGGAAAGAAGAAAAAGGCCAAAAAGACTGAAAAGACCCCAAAAGGCACTTGCCATCACTGTGATAAGGAGGGTCACTGGCGAAGAAACTGCAAGGTTTATCTTGAGTCCTTGAAGAAGAAGGCATCCGATGCCCCATCCTCTTCAGGTATCTTCGTTATTGAATGTCACTCTATTTCCTCAACCGCCTGGGTACTTGATGCTGGGTGTAGCTCACATATATGTAATGACATACAGGGGCTAAGGAATAGAAGAAGACTCGTCAAGGGAGAAGCGAATTTGCGAGTTGGAAATGGATTAAAGATTGCTGTTGTTGCCATCAGAACATATTTGCTAAAGCTCCCTACTGGACTTGTCTTAGAATTGGATAATTGTTATTTTGTTCCTTCGTTAATAAAGAACATTGTATCTATTTCATGCTTGAATGAAAAGGGTTATCATTTAACTTTTAGTAACAATTGTTGTTACATAACTTTAAATGGTGTTCTTTATGGGACCGGAACTTTGTGCAATGGTATCTACACGTTAGATTTATCCAGTGACATTTTCAATATCGAAGTTAGCAACAAACGTGCTCGAATAGATAATCAAATAGACTCCTATACGTGCCATTGTCGTCTTGGCCATATAAGTAAGAAACGCATGACCAAATTACACCAATCACTACTAGAATTTTTACATTCAACAACACATAATCGACAACAGTTTTTTGATAAAGTGTTGTCTTATGTCAATTTAACAACAGTTTTAGTATTAACCGTTGTTGTTGTTGGTCTGTATACGTAAAAAGACAACAGTAATAACAAAATGTTGTCGTATGTATACTCAACGACAACAGTTATAAAATAACTGTTGTCTATAGGCGGGATTTACAACAACTGATGTGATAAACTGTTGTCTATTATGACAATAGACAACAGTTATATTAAACTGTTGTTGTTGTATTGTTGTGTTGTTCAAGCAATAAACAAAATCAACGGTGGATATCCAACTGCAAAAAAACAACAAACGACGACAAACCCCTAATCTTTTTTCTTCCTCGCCCGCCAACCACCCAAACCCCCGACCATTTCCGCTGTTGCAGAAAGATCAGGAAGCCGCCGCAATCGAGCCTTCATAATCGACGATCTCTCGTCTTCCTGGCCGAGTCGCTGCTTGTCCTCGGCGCCTCTTTCTCGAATCCCTAATTCGCAGAAGAAACCGGCGATGTTTGGCGTGGTCTTCCCGGAGCGGAGCTTCCCCATGGACGCGTCGGTGTTCGCGCAGATCGATCCGCTCCACTGGATCCTTGACATGAACTCCCTCGTCGGCGATGCCTACCGCGACATCGTTTCGTTTCCCGCTCCGCCCTCTTCGCATCGCAGCGTCGGCCTTTTTTGCCCTATTATATCTGTTCACCGGGGAATCAATCGGGCGGCATTTGGTTTTGCGCCGAGGAAGAGGGAAGAAGCATACTCCGAAGGACGAAGGGTAGAGGCGTGGCTGTGAGGGTGCAAGCTGAGGCGGCGAGGGATGAGGTCGGGAGGCGCCTGCGATGGGGATCCAAGGGCTGCTCCCCCTGCTCAAGTCTATCATGGCGCCAATCCATGTGGAGGAGCTTCGAGGACAGACAGTTGCGGTGGACGCTTATTCCTGGCTCCACAAAGGCGCCTTCTACTGCGCCACGCAGCTCTGCAAAGGCCTTCCCACCTCCAAGTACCTATGCGTCTCTTTGACTTCTACGCTCGTTGATGTTCTAGGTTTACGTTGCCAAGGGATACCTATGGGAGGACACAGTTTTCTATCGGTCGAAAGATTGTCCTTTTCTCATTTTCCGCTTCTCCTCTTTTGCTTTTCATCTTCCTCGAGTTGGATTTCTTGATTTTCTTTTTTCTTTGCGAAGAAGGGTTATTGCGTTTCTACCTTTCCGCATTCGACATGTCTTGTTTTATTCTTCAATATGTCTCTATGGCTAGAAAAGATGGATAAATACATGAATTTAGTTGCTTAGTTGATGATTCGCGGGGCATAGCCCACCTGCATCTCCCTCATACTGGATCTTTTGAGGAGAACACTTGCCCATAAAACAAACTGCACCTTTAATCATTATTACAATGCTGAACTTTGTCGTCTACTTTGTTTTTCCCCTCAAAAGAGACAAAAAGAAAGTTTTTTCCTTTGATATCTTTCGCATCCTGAAAGCATGGCACCTTTTCTTTGACTAAGAATGACAAAATTCTTTTGTTCACAATGGCGCAGTGATGATTTCATGTAAGTAATTAACATGTACAATGAACCCGAACACATGGATTTTGCTTTTTAATTGATAAGGTTGAGATGTACTCATTGTCATCGAGTTATGAATTTTGTTTAGCTTTCCAATGCCATGCAATTAGCTTCTTCTATTCATGCAATATTGTATTCATTTTGAAAGTTCTCTTCATGTTCCTTAGGAACTAACTGTGTAGTGCAATGGTCCCCAGAAAATCTAGAAAACATTCACGTTTATGATTTTTAATCATAATGTGATTCTATTTTTCATTTCTAGTAATTTTGTAAGATTTTTCCTTGGATGTAGTTCTCAATGAAGTTATTGGCACTTAAGTTTTAGTCTTTTTAAATAAATGCATCGAGTTTTAGTTTTTTTTAAAAATAGATAGATGCTTTATCCATTGTACTTAAGTTTCAAAGTTAATCAAAGTCTTTTTTCGGGGAAAAAAGTTTTGAGGGATAGGACCTCACCAAAATTGTCAGATGTGTATATTTTTGTTATCTTCCTGTTCAAATTCCTTCCTTCTCTTCATTCAACAGCATTATTTATGTGAAGCTGTCATCTCTTCATCATCAATAATGTTGCATTCTGTTTCTGTAGTTAATAGTACTGCAGGACTATTCATGAATTTGACAACGTATGTTTTTCGATTTCAATTTTTTACCATATGCAACTTACTGATATGAGCAATGTATAGGCACATTGAGTATTGCATGCATAGAGTAAATCTGTTGCGGCATCATGGAGTCAAACCTATTCTTGTATTCGATGGTGGGAATCTACCAACGAAGATCGTACAAGAAACCAAGAGGTCAAGGTACACAAAGATGATTGGCAGTTTACTAGGCTCCATAGGATATAACCAATACTTGAAAGTGGAATGAAAGCCAGTGCACTACTTAATTAAGGATTATAAATTGTAGAAACAGTATTGTAAAAGATGCTGTTTGTTTCTGCATCTAATACAGGTGGTTCATATGCTTTTCAACATGGTCGATGATGATCTCACATCCTGATTATTTACTCGATATATTTAAAATGTCTTTCGTCCTATCTAACTGCAATAATTGATGTAGGGCTAGGAAAGAAAATCTTGCACGAGCAATGGAACATGAAGCAATGGGTAATTCTTCTACTGCTTTTGAGTGCTACCAAAAGGCTGTTGATATTTCACCTGCAATTGCACTTGAACTAATTCAGGTAGCTGATTCTGTTATTGTCAGGTTGTCCTTTACCCCATGGCTTGGTTATGCAGGAAAAAGATTATTACATTCTATATCTGATACGTAGTTTTGTTCTAGTGAAAGTAGATGATTGTGACTAAAATCATTCATATAGCCATATTTATATGTCGTTCTAATTTAGGGTAGATAAGTGCAGGTTTTGAAGCTGGAAAAGGTTGACTATATTGTAGCACCTTATGAAGCTGATGTGCAGATGGCCTTCTTGTCCATCAACAAACTTGTTGATGTTGTCGTTACAGAAGACTCAGATTTAATACCTTTTGGCTGTTCTAGAGTAAGTATTTTTCAAAGATTTGTCTATTTGCCAAAATTTTAGTCATTCATTCATTTAAAATATTGTTCAAATATATATTGTCATTTTAATGTATTAATTACTGGAGTGTCTTGCTCAGATAATCTTCAAAATGGACAAGTTTGGTCATGGAGTTGAGTTCCAGGATTCAAAGTTGAGAAAAAATGAGGATCTTGATTTAACTGGATTTACCAAACAGATGATGCTCGAGATGTGCATTTTAAGTGGCTGTGACTATTTGCCATCACTGCCAGGTATGGGTTTGAAAAGGGCCCATGCACTTGTCAAGAGGCTTAAAAGCTATGAGAATGTAAGTCGCTATCAGTAACATTTTGAATAATGGTGCAATAATTGAAGGAGTAATATTTCTAAACCACGCCTAGATTTTTTGGCTGGTATTATGAATTCCTTCTCTGACAGTGGACATTAGTTCTAATTCCAAATTTATGCCATCTTCTCTCTGCTTTGGCACATCTCAATATTACTTTCTGTGATTGTCAATCCATCTCATATTATCTTGAACAAATATGGTTACGAGTTATTTGTTTCATAACTTCATTGTATCATGCATATCATCTTCATCCTCTAAGCCACAACTATTATGTTGCAAACAATTCTTGTTTCTGACACTTATAGTTGTATAATTAAATAAGTTGAGTCAATTGGATTAGTTGTATATGTAGAGCAATATTTTGGAAAATTCTATAGAACATGGAGTTTTTATCAACATTCTCGTATAGTGTTGTCACCTTATCAAGCATATCACATAGCTAATCTATTAATAGTTGAGACCTTTTAGCTTATTCTTTTACCTCTTTGATTATATGTATAATCACCATTGTTTTCCTGAATTTTTAATTTGATTGGATTGAGTTGAAACTCAGGTTCTGTATCTGGAACAGTTCGCACTAACTAGCTTCTGCTCCTTGGAGTCTTTGTTATAACCTACAAAAAAATCAAAATTTTGTTTGTATTTTTATTTGAAGCGCAAAACAAACTTATTCCCTTGTCTGCTTTTTGTGATGTGAATAGGAAAAAACATTGCAATTTCTAATCTCTCTAGAAATTTACAATTAGCCATATTCTGTTGCCTGCTCTATAGTTATTTGTTATTCTTTCTTTTTCATCATGAATGCAAACTTCAAGGATAGTAGTGCTAAGTTTCTTTTTCATCATTGCAAGATGGCGGGGAATTCAAGTTGCTGTCAAGAAGTTCAGCGATGAAGTAATGGCCGATGAAGATAAATTGTGGGTTGGTTCTATATTTCATCATAATCTGTGTCTGCAATCTTTAATCTCTACTCTGTATTGATTTTTTTTTCATATATCAATTAGAGTTTCTTTGTACACCTTGCAGAAGGGCATTCAGAGATGAGCTTGCATTACTTCAATTAATACGACATCCAAATGTTGTCCAGTTCTTAGGTGCTGTTTCTCAGAGTAGTCCAATGATGATTGTCACAGAATATTTGCGAAAGGTTGCTCCTCAAACTGTAACCTTCTTTATGTTTAGGAAATTTGGGTCAGAATTATATATAATTTGAACTCTTGTAATTTGGGTCAGAAGATACTTTAGTGGTTTCGTCTGTTTTGGATAGAAGATACTTTTGTGGTTTCGTTTGTAGAAAGCTTGTGGTGGATCTTTATTGTAAATATGTTGATGATGTTTGATATATATAGTTTTTGTTTCGAGGTTAAATTATTGCCTTTTAATTAAAAATATAATGGAAATATCTTTGTTGTCAAATTGGTATGAAACTGTTGTGGAACAGTGCAAAAGCACAACAGATTTTTTTTAAAAGCTAAACTGTTGTTGGTAAATAAACGGTGGCATACGACAACACAGTGATAAAACTGTTGTCGAATATAATAAAAGACACG
>JAGFNQ010007542.1:0-19106 GCA_024364735.1 Boesenbergia rotunda
CAAGGTTCATCTTCATTCTTGATGAAACCAAACTGTTTGATTGCATCATCGAATCGAAGATTCCAGCTTCGAGAAGCTTGCTTTAGTCCATAAAGGGACTTATGCAGCTTGCATACTCTACCAGTATACTTTGGATCTACAAAACCCTCAAGTTGTGTCATGTACACTTCCTCGAGGAGGTTTCCATTCAGAAACGCAGTTTTGACGTCCATCTGCCAGATCTCATAATCGTGGTATGCTGCAATAGCAAGCAAGATCCTAATGGACTTGAGCATCGCGACTGGAGAAAAAGTTTCATCATAGTCAATACCATGAATTTGCTTGAAACCTTTAGCTACTAGTCTACCCTTATAGGTATGTACAAGTCCATCCATGTCAGTCTTTCTCTTAAAGACCCACTTACACCCAATGGGTTTGACCCCTTCAGGTGGATCAGCCAAAGTCCATACTTGGTTGGTGTACATGGAATCCATCTCGGATCTCATGGCCTCTAGCCATTTCTCAGAATCTGGGCTCATCACAGCTTCCTGATAGGAGGTAGACTCGTTCTCAACGAGCATAACGTCATCATGGTCAGACAAGAGAAATGAGTATCTCTCAGGCTGACGACGTACCCTATCAGACCTGCGAAGAGGTAGGTCTACATGAACAGGTTGTTGTTCCACAGCTTCTTGTGCAACAACCTCATCAACCACCACACTTTGTGATTCCTGTTCAACTTCCATCAAGGCTTCAATGCTATTGTCCATGTCTTGAACTTCTTCAAGACTGAACGTACTCCCACTAGTCTTTCTTGAAACAAAGTCCCTTTCTAGAAATACTCCAGTCTTAGCAACAAACACTTTGTGCTGACTAGGAATGTAGAAGTAGTATCCCTTCGTTTCCTTGGGATACCCTATGAAATAACACTTATCAGATTTGGGTCCCAGTTTATCTGAGACTTGACGTCGTACGTAAGCCTTACAACCCCAAACCCTCATGAAAGACATCTTGGGACTCCTCCCTGTCCATATCGTATATGGTGTCTTCATGACAGCCTTTGATGGAACACGGTTTAGTATGAACGCTGCCGTGTCTAGAGCATATCCCCAAAAGGATATAGGAAGATCTGCGTGACTCATCATAGATCGTACCATATCTAATAAGGTACGATTCCTCCTTTCGGATACACCATTCCACTGTGGTGTTCCAGGGGGAGTGAGTTGGGATAGAATCCCACACTCAGCTAGGTAGTCACGAAACTCATGGCTCAAGTATTCTCCACCTCGATCTGATCGAAGTATCTTAATACTCTTGCCAAGTTGGTTCTGTACTTCATTTCTGAATTCTTTGAACTTTTCAAAGGATTCTGACTTATGTGTCATCAAATACACATAGTCATATCTACTGAAGTCATCAGTAAATGTGATGAAGTACCTGTAACCACCTCTGGCAGCGACATTGAAAGGGCCACATACATAACTATGTATGAGTCCTAACAAGTCTGTCGCTCTTTCGCTATGTCCACTAAAGGGAGTCTTAGTCATCTTGCCTTGAAGGCATGACTCGCATGTCTCATATGACTCAAAATCAAAGGAGTCCAGCAAACCATCCTTATGGAGCTGGGACAAGCGACTCTCATTTATGTGGCCTAAGCGATAGTGCCAGAGATAGGTTGGGTTCAACTCATTTGATCTCAACCTCTTGGTATTCACGTTATAGATAGGGCTCTCTAAGTCTAGAATATAGAGGTCATTCATCAGATGTGCGCTACAATAGAACATATCCTTTAAATAAACAGAACAACATTTGTCCTTTATTATGAATGAAAAACCTTTGTTATCTAAACATGAAATTGAAATGATATTCTTTGTTAGTACAGGTACATAACAACAGTTATTCAATTCCAGTACAAGCCCAGAGGGTAGAGATAGAAAGTAAGTCCCTATAACAACAGCAGCAACCCTTGCTCCATTGCCTACTCGTAGGTCCACCTCGCCCTTGGCCAATGCCCTGCTATTTCTCAGCGCCTGCACATTAGTACAAATGTGAGAAGCACACCCAGTATCTAATACCCATGATGTAGAAATAGAAAGGTTGACTTCTATAACATTTATACCTGAAGTAGAAGTCTCACTTCTCTTCTTCTTCAGATTTTCCAGGTATACCTTGCAGTTCCGCTTCCAATGCCCAGTCTTACCGCAGTGGAAGCAGGTAGCATCCTTAGCAACCCCACCTTTAGGTTTGAGTGTTGAAGAGCTGGCTTTGCCCTTGGTTTGGGTCTTACCCTTACCTTTGGGCTTCCACTTGCCCTTACCCTTGCCCTTTTGTACCATTAGGACGGTACTGGACTTGGCAGTGGTGAGATTAGGCTCAGCAGTTCTTAACATGTTGAGTATCTCGGGCAGTGGTTTGTCTAATTCGTTCATGTTGTAGTTCATGACGAATTGACGGTAACTCACCGGCAACGATTGCAGGATCAGATCGGTAGCCAGCTCTTGGCCCAAAGGGAACCCCAATCTCTCGAGGTTCTCGACGTACCCAATCATTTGGAATGCGTGAGTTCCTACAGGGGTTCCCTCTTTCATCTTGCATGAAAAGAGGGCCTGAGTCACTTCAAACCTCTCATGCCTTGCCTGCCCTTGATATAGTTGCTTGAGATGGCCAATCATATCAAAAGCATTCATTTTCTCGTGTTGCTTCTGAAGCTCAGGAGACATACAGCATAGCATTAGGCATGACACGTCTAACGCGTCATCTAGATGCTTCTGATGAGCATCTCTAACACTACGAGCGGCAGAGGCTGGTGGTGCATCAGGAACTGCTTGCTCCAGAACGTACAGCTTACGTTCCTGCATGAGGACTATCCTCAGATTCCTGTACCAGTCCAGGAAATTAGCTCCTAGGAGCTTGTCCTTCTCAAGAACAGATCGTAGAGAGAGAGTGTTCGTGTTTGACATGGTAATCTACAACATAAAATGTAGAAAATAAATATCCACCATTGTATCATATTTTATTTATCATTTAACTAGGCCTTTAATTAAATGATGCTCCCACTGAATTATAGGGCTTTGGTAGAATCGAGTCATAGATGTGGTAAAACCATACTACTAGATCCACACCAACTAACTATAATTCTCGTAGGTCAAGATCCACATCATACTACGCCTTGAGTTAGCTTTGGCTAAATCGCCCAAGACTTAGTATGATCGGTAGGTACTAATTACCAATTACATCTCTATGCAACTCTTGTTTATAGGATCAAGAATTAACATTTATGAATAATCTTGAGTTAGCTTTGGCTAAATCGCCCAAAACTATTGATAAATGCGATCTTGTCCTACCTTTCCAACTATTGGAGTATGCCTATAGTTAAGCTCGATCCAATTGAGCTAACTAGTTACTCAATCTAATTGAGCTCAAGCTAACCCAAGCGTGATAGGCCGGACCAAGGTTGTCCCTCCGCATCCCACCAAGATTAAATGCATTGCTTTGCTTTGGCAGATTCAACAATCGCATATGATCGTGGTAGTGATGGGTATCAAGGCTCGTTAGGCATATACGAGTTGATTTCGATTTAGATCTAATCTAATCGATGATGTGCATCGTATTTAGGCATTTATTAAATCTAATTTAACCTAAATGTGTATTAGGTGCACATCAAGATGTGGTTCCCACATTACATGTGCATCACATACACTCATGTATATTCTATTCTATGCTAACATGCATCACATACATATAAGCAAAATAAAATATATAAGAAAATTAAAGTGTGATTAGTCATGGCCCTACTAATATCTTCTCAAGCCAATGAGAAGATCCTTTGGTCAACCTAGGGTCTAGGCAGCAGCTTCTCCAAGCTCCTCCTTCCAGAACCCCATGTGTTGTCGGCTTACTTCCCACGAGTCCGTCTTCTCCAGAATTTCCTTCATCTTCAATTTTGTACATTACAAAATTTATACTCGAGTTACATTCGAGTCTTAAACTAATTTTAACAGAAATAATAAATAAAAGGCCGACACGCAGGTCGCAATCACAATACAACACACACAACACAAATAACGGCACGCAGGCCGTAATATGAATTACACACATATTTTAATCTAATTAAAATAGGGTCTTGGGCCATGACCATCACACTACTGTACATAATTCAAAATTATGTATTTTACAGAAATTTATCTAATTTTTCTATGTATTTTACGAATTTTATGAGTCACAACTCCACGGCGGTCCCGTTAAGCGGGTTTCGGGCACAATCACGTGACAAGGCCCCTTGCGGGGTTAGGGGCGGCGCCCCTACTCACGAAATTAATTTCGTGAGTGTCGTATCGCGATCTAACAGTGCCTAACCCGCTGTCCCAAAATCTATTTGGGTGAAACTTGCCGTTTCGGAGAAGTTTTTCTCGGTGGTCGAAGTGTACAAGTGCTTCGCACTCGTTGCTTCGCCTCTACGAGAAAAATACTCATAAAATCCTAAAAATTAGAAAAATTACAGAATCATAAACTACTCTAAATTTTGTATCTCATACAAAAATAAATAAATACGTGCTTCGCACGTGGCTCTGATACCACTGTTGGGTTTTTCGGGCCGCGAAAACTGCCTTTTCGCGTCGCGGAAACCCAGAGAACCCAAAGCCATGGATCTCGTGCGAAGAAAAAATTCCGAAACGAAAAATCACGTATTCATTTCATGCTCAAAACTCGATCTACTCCTAGATCTAAAGACGGATAAACCATTTTACCTTTGGTGCGTGCCCCGCTTAATCCCGCTCGCTCCTTTTGGATGTCGGATCTCTAGGACGTCAAGTGCCGTCCCTCTAGAAGTATCCACGCGAACAAAGTGGATGGAGGAAACCCTTTAGGTGTGCTAGCACCTTTCAAGGGTTAGGCCAAGAGGAGAAGAAGAAGAAGAACACCAACACTTGGAGGAGGAAGAAGAGAAGACACACAATGAGAAAAATAGAACCAAAACATGGTTTTGTTCTCACATTGTGGCCGGCCACATAATGGCCATTAATGGCCATTAATGGCCATTAAGTGGCCAGCCATAACCCCCTTTCAATTTGAATTCAAATTCAAATGGGGGGTAATGCTCTTGATGATGTGGAGCATCATCAATGGTTGGCTCCATGCCAATTCATCACCATGATGTGGCATTAAGTCAAGTCTAACTTGAGGTGGATTTGGGTCAAGTCAAACTTGCCTTTTATGGACTTTCCATATTTAGTCAAGTCAAACTTGACTCTATTTCTTCTCCCATGTCAAGTCTAACTTGAAGTGGAACCAAGTCAAGTCAAACTTGATTTGGATTTGGGTCAAGTCAAACTTGCCTTTTATGGACTTTCCATATTTAGTCAAGTCAAACTTGACTTCATTTCTTCTCCCATGTCAAGTCTAACTTGAAGTGGAACCAAGTCAAGTCAAACTTGATTTGGATTTGGGTCAAGTCAAACTTGATTTGGATTTGGGTCAAGTCAAACTTGCCTTTTATGGACTTTCCATATTTAGCCAAGTCAAACTTGACTTCATTTTTTCTCCATCTATTTGTTCTTTGCGTGTGACCCTATAGGTTCTTGTAACGTTGGCAATGCTTCTAACCTCTTAGAAACATAAGCAATGAGCGGTATCTAGCAACACATCATTGCTACCCAAGTTACAAGAATGTTGAGATCCAACATCACCAATGTGACTACTAATTATGACTTTCATAATATGTGACAATGTCCTTCTATCGTCGATATCTAGATTGATCTTCTATGAAGCATAGACCGTGTCATCCTCCAATCAATCTATGTGTCTTGAACTCCAAGTAAACTCACTATAATCAAATAAGCTCAATATCTCATATTGCCTTATTTGGGCATGGCCATGCACTTAGTGATCTCACTCTATCAAGACTATGATATCTCTCCCGTCATATAGGAGGGATAGATCCCATCTACATCGCTCACATCCCTCCGCATAATTTGTTACATACCCAGTAATCGCCTTTATAGTCCACCCAGTTACGGGTGACGTTTGACGAAACCAAAGTACATAACTCCTTATGTAGGGAACTATGGTGACTTCAGGTCTAAGGACTAATAGTCATACTAATAGTCACATGAGAAAGAATATGACACTCATATAACGATCCATGATACTTTCTCATGGTGGGTCATTCAGTATACATTCTCCAATGCATACTCATGTGTCAACTTGATATCTCATATCCATGACTTGTGAGATCAAGTCATCGTGTTGACCTACATGCTAATCTCTATGCATTAACATTGTCCCTGAATGTTAATACTTGACTAGGAATAATTAAGAGTAGTGTTCTCTATATCATCTCACTATCGATTCAACCAATCGATTGATATAGATATGAACCTACTACCAAGTACGTTATTACACTTAGTTATTTGGCACCAATACAAGTAAGTATAATAACCATAATCAAATGCCTTTATATATATATATGAAATATGATACAATGAGTCCATACAACAACCATCACATGATTGGCTCTAGGGCTCTCACTAACAATGTATTCATGCCCTCATATCTGAATTCGATAGCATAAATTAAAAACAATGAATTTTTAATATTACAAAAATCAATTAAATTTGTCATAAGCTCATTATATAGCCTAAGACAATAATACTCACTAACCAATACCATCAATGGATTCCTAGGACTCCTCCAATTCATAAAATAAGCTTTTAGATTTTTGAATGATGTAAGTCTATAAGTCAATTTTATGTGATAGACTTAGAGAATTCTGAATTACTTTAAATCAAAACTAATAACATTCTTGAATCTTTGTTAATGTATCCATGTCCTTATATCTAAATTTGATAATATAAATTGAGAGCAATGAATTTTTAAATTTGTAAAAGTTTGATAAAATTTGTTACAAACTCATTATAAAATCTAGGACAATGAATCTCATTGATCAACACTACTAATGGATTCTTAGGACTCTTCTGATTAGAAAAATATTAAACTTTTGAATAGTATATATAGGTCCATAAATCAGTTTCATCCGAAATTGAGTGAGTTGAAATGATTTTATTTAGGGCAAAAATCAGAAGGGTGTCCATCATTTGATAAAAATTCAAATAGACGCCCCGTTTTTCAAAAAAAAAAAAAAAGGTCAAATGGGCGCCCCATTTAAAGTGAAGTACCCCAAATACCTTTAATGTCGGTCTATTTCAGGGTTTATGTGTTTTTGAATCGGGTTTAATGTTTAGGGTTTGAACCATGTTCTGATATTTTTAAGTTTATCAAATCAAAAAAGAATAAGCAGTTAACTAATATATTGTTTATAATCCTCATGAAGCTTCAAACTAAAAACTTCCTCCCTTCTTCATCCCTCTTCAATTTAGGGTTTAACTTTTCAAAGCATTATAGGTGTTTATTAATTTTTTTTTTCATTCATATTGCTAAAAATACTACATATCTTCCCCATTTTATCAAGTAACTAAATCAATTTTTGCAAGTTTTTTATGATCTATTTTGTATGATAGTTTTTTTTTGTTCTAATTATCTTGATTCAAAGACAGATTTTCTTAGATGAGTTAAACTCTTATCATGTTTCTATCATGTTGTTTCATGAAGAGTATGCATTTACAAAACATTATATGAACATCTTTTGAACATGGCCAACTATGTAGAAGCAACCAACCAATAGCTTCAACAAAGTGTCATTATCAAAAGTTGATTTTTCTTACTAGAGAGTGAAAACTTGGTTAAAATAACATTTCAATAAGCAAAACAAGCTAAGAAGACTCTATGAAACACACTACATTTCAAATGAACATTTTCTTATCATGATCGATCATGTAGAAATTAGCAGGTAACTTCTACAACGTGTAAGAGTTGGTTGTTAGCTTCTACAACTAGATCATTATCTCATTTTGATTTTACTTCTTTGAGAGTGACAATATCGTTAAAATGGCATTTCAATAAGCAAAATAAACAAAGTGGACTCCATGACATCCATTACATTTCAAATGAACATCTTCTAAATATGATCGACTGCATAGAAGTAAGCAACCAACTTCTACAATGTGTAGCAATTGCTTACATGCTTCTACAATAGGATTATTATCAAAAATGATTTCATTTATTGGAGAGTGAAAACCTAATTAAAATAATATTTTAATAAGCAAAACAAACGAAGGAGATTCTATGATACTTACTACATTTCAAATGAATATCTTTTGATCACGATCGGTAGTATAGAAGTTAGCAGGTAGCTTCTATAATGTGTAGCAACTGTTATAGAAGCTACTTGCTAGCTTCTACAATAGAATCATTATCTCATTAATGAGTGACGAATCTGAGAATGTTGGTTGTCAGGATGGGCCTCCATGTGCACTTCCCCGATTTACCTTAGCAGTAGGTTGATGGGGATAAACCCTTGTATGACTTGAGGGTTTCCTACGCAATCACGGGGTCGAACATGAGAGACCTCTCTATGTCTACGGATTAAAAATTTAACCCAAATAGAGACCCGTCTCCCAAACAACCGTCTCGTCGTTGAATCAATTAATTCAAGTCACAACTTAGCCAAAACCAATGTTAAGGCCTTGTAACTTTCCGAATTAATCGACCGCGGAAAGACGGCGAATGGATCGCCGGTCTTTGTGTTTACAATCGGGGCCCATGACATAAATTAATTGACAAATTAATTAACAGATAATTAATCCATGGCAATTAATTAATCACATGCAATGAAAACAATAATCATAGCAATAGAACAATAAGAACAAAGACGGAGCTAGGGGGAGGTATACCTCACCTTTTACCTGGCAGTCTTCTACCGTATGACCCTCCCCTCCTGGACGTCGTGTGGGCGATGAGCTACCAAGACGCGGAGTCACCGAAGGCCTTGAATTAATCACCTTTCTTCAAGCTTCTTCCAACCACCAACACAAACCCTAGAAAGCTAGGGTTAGCTTGCACCGACCACCTTTCAACCTCTCCTCCTCACGCCGCCGGGCACCTCAAGCTCCAAGGTCTAGCCAGCCGCAAGGTAGGACAGTGAAGAAGGTTAGAAAGATGAAGAACAGGAGGAAGAATAGAGAAGGAGCTCCTTTCTTCCTCCTCCAACCCGAAATTGCCGCCGCCGACAACTTCTTCAAACCCGCCGCCGCCGGAGCTAGAGGAAAGGTATTCCTCACCGCCGAGCACCCCTCTTCTCTTTTCCTATGCGTGCTCAAGCAAGGAAGAAGAAAAGGAGGAGAAGAGAACAATCCCTCTCCTCCTTAGAATCCTTCTTCCACCAATCTACCAGCGCCGCCCAATCCCTGCCGCCAGCCACTTCTCTTCCACTTTCCAGCCGCCGCCGATCACCAAAGGAGGAGCACAACCTCTCCTTTGCACTGTGAACTCCGGCCAAGGAGCTGTGGAAGAGATGGGGAGAAGAAGAAGGAGAAAAACAGTTCCTTCTCCTCTTGCGTCGATGACCTAGGAGAGAGAGGGAGGGAGAGAGGGTTTTAGGGTTTTGTGGTTAATTGAATTAATTCTTAATTAATTCATTAAGCCATGTATCATGACTCCTATGGGGTATTTATAGGGCTATGGTAGGGACCATGAGGAGGAGTTGGTTCTTGGTTCGCTAATGGATCTAAACCCGATCCATTAATGGAGATCCATTCCATTAAAGGATCTCATTAAACTTCTTCACCTACCCCCATATTTTCATATGGGCTTCATCTATTATGAGTTGTCCATCTCTCCGTGTTTAAGATATCGAATACCCAATAATTAATTTAAATTACTGATAATTTTAATTAATTATCTGCTTGATCTTTGATTAGTACCACTCAATCTTTTCATCATGTCGGACCATAGTCCACTTATAAGATTTGACATGACGATCCTTTTGAGCTCACCAAGGGGGCATCATCATCCTGACTCACCAGGACACGGATTCCCTCAATAATCAACAACACACCATATAATTGAAATTATTTCCCAATTTACCGGGTCTATCGATTTAACAGAATAAATCTCACTCATTGGTAAGCCAAATAAATAATAATTAATTCTACGTGCCCGCTATTATTTCGCGATTAAGAGATCGTATTCCATAATATATATCCGAGGTCTAATCCAATTTATGAAGTCAGTACAAAATTGGATGACCTCTCTTTTGGTCCTACTCAATGCACTCAAAGCGTACTAGTGTAATTCTATGGTTAAGACAAACCACATCTAATTGCACTACAATCATCCCAATGGTTTGTCCAACTCCATCTCGGTTGTGAGCCTCTTTCTTATACTTCTGCAAGGAACTTGATAACATGATCTTCTGTGCGACATCACGCACCATGTTATCTACAATGCAAAGTATGAGACATTTTGTGCACATATAAATATGCACCATGTGATTTTACAATTCTCTTTTAAAAATGTAAATGTATTTTAACCAAAAGCAAAGCTTTTAGTATACATCCTAACATAGGTGAGAAATTTTCGAGGGGTCGAGCCAATCATTCCAGGTTCGACATTACCTGACCTAGTTAATCATATTTTTATTATCTCATTTTGATTTTGTTTATTGGAGTGTGATAACTTGGTTAAAAATATTTCAATGAGCAAAACAAACGGAGAGAACTTCATGACACCCACTACATTTCAAATGAAAATTTTCTTACAATGATCAATCATGTAGAAGCTAGTAGATAGTTTCTACAATGTATAGCAGATGGATATTAGCTTCTATAACAGGATCATTATCTCATTTTGATTGTGCTTCTTTGAGAGTGACAACATGGTTAAAACAATATTTCAATAAGGAAAACAAATGAAGGGCATTTCATGACATCCGTTACATTTTAAATGAACATCTTCTAATCACAATTGACCGTGTAGAAACTAACAAGTAGTTTCTATAATGTATGGTAGTTGGTTGCTAGCTTCTATAGAGTGTAGTAGTTGGCAAGTAGCTTTTACAACCTATGTCATTGTTTATTTGTCTTATGTTAATTTTGATCAAATGAGGGTGATTGATAATCCAAAAAATATAACATTGTATTTGAATACAATGTTAAATCTAGATCTTCAATCATATAGTCCAAAAAAAATGCACTAGTTAACACCCTGGTATCTGATACAAAGTGTAGTTGACTTGATAATTCTTGTATTCTTAAACTACAGGTTAGTCAAATCCTTGGTTTAATTGAATTATTTTTTTAGGGACTCGTCATGTCTTCCACATGTTCTCTCTTACATTGAGAGTGTAGAGCAACAGTGGGGTGTCATCTTCGTTGATGAGATAAAGTACATACCTATATATAATCGGTCTTTTACCAAAAAGTGTACCTAAGAATTGATATTTATCAAAAGGCGTATCATAGTTTTATTTTCACCAAAGAGCGCACTCATTTTAGTGAATTTCCTCTTATAGCCCTCCTGCTAACTACTGTCTTTTTCTTTCTCTCTCAGTAACAAATTCCGAGACGTCTACACATATATACATTTTCAGACTTTTATTTTAAAATAATATATTATGGAATCGGCGCTAAAAAATATAAAGTAAAAATTGAAAAAATATTTTAGTTAAAAAATATCTCATCTAAAGTGATTTAAAAATATAAATAAATAATTTTTTATATTTGATTAAAAGAAATTAATATATTAAATAATATTTAATAAATATATTAAAATATAAAAAATTGAAATCAACATATTTCAGGCAGCGTGGGCCTGAAATCTTTTGATTCAGGTTCGACGTGGACTCAAATTTTTTTTTCTATTTTAAAAATATATTAATATATAAAAAAACCTATCAAAATACGTAATTTCAAATTAAAACGCAAGGTCTGAAGTCACGCTAGGAGGGCCTGAACATAGATGTGTTCAGGCCCTCCAGGCCTAAGGAATGTTCAGACCTTCCTTGGGCCTGAACACAATCATGGATAAATATAAGTAAATTAAATAAAAATATCAATAGTTCTAGTTAGAGTTGAGCTAGGAGATGGTATTTTTGGTGTCCAAACTTCTAATGATTATAAATTATGTTGCAATAGGAGATTTTTAGGTCCATCAGTGGGTTTTTACCAAAACCCACTGATGGACCTAGGATATTTGGATTTCTCAAAATCCAATATCAATAGTTAGAGTTGAGCTAGGAGATTGTATTTTTGGTGTCCAAACTTCTAATGATTATAAATTATATTACAATGGGAGATTTTTAGGTATATAAGTGAGTTTTCACCAAAACCCACTGATAGACCTAGGATATTTGGATTTTTCAAAATCTAATATCAATAGTTAGAGTTGATCTAGGAGATGGTATTTTTGGTGTCCAAACTTCTAATGATTATAAATTATGTTGCAATGGGAGATTTTTAGGTCTATCAGTGAGTTTTCACCAAAACCCACTGATGGACCTAGGATATTTGGATTTCTCAAAATCCAATATCAATAGTTAGAGTTGAGCTAGGAGATGGTATTTTTGGTGTTCAAACTTCTAATGATTATAAATTATGTTGCAATGGGAGATTTTTAGGTCTATAAGTGAGTTTTCACCAAAACCCACTGATGGACCTAGGATATTTGGATTTCTCAAAATCCAATATCAATAGTTAGAGTTGAGCTAGGAGATGGTATTTTTGGTGTCCAAACTTCTAATGATTATAAATTATGTTGCAATGGGAGATTTTTAAGTCTATCAGTGAGTTTTCACCAAAACCCACTGATGGACCTAGGATATTTGGATTTCTCAAAATCCAATATCAATGGTTAGAGATGAGCTAGGAGATGGTATTTTTGGTGTCCAAACTTCTAATGATTTTAAATTATGTTGTAATAGGAGATTTTTAGATCTATTAGTGGGTTTCAGTGAAAACTCACTGATGGACCTAGGATACTTGGATTTCTCCATACTTAATATCTCTATTTAGAATTTACTTAGGAGTTGTTATTTCTTATGTACAAACTTAGTACCAATAGTTTTCAGTTATGTTCTCTAACCGTATCAGTTGGCATACAAAGATATATAAATATGATTGCATTTTGGCCACAATTAAAAGAAACTTCTCTTTCAACATGATTTATAAAATATAAAAAGATAATTTTTTATATTTGATTAATCTAAATTAATTGAATGAAACAGCTTAATTTTTATAAAGAGATGTTTCTAAATTTATCTAAATTTTTTTATAATTTAATTAAATGAAACAACGTTATTTTTATATCTTTCTCAGCGATTTTTATTGTGATTTCAGAAATATAAAGAGATGTTTCTTTACGTTTCAGACTTACGTAAAAAAACCTATCATAACACATGATTTCAAGCCGACGCAGGACCTATCAAAACACGTAATTTCATATTCAATCACAGGGTAAAATCGCGCTAGACGGGCCTGAATACAGATGTATTCAGGCCCAAGGAGGGATATAGAGAACACTACTCTAAATAATTCCTAGTCAAGTATTACCATTTAAGGACAATGTTAATACGTAGAGGCTAGCATGTAAGTCAACATGATGACTTGATCTCACAAGTCATGGATATAGAGATATCAAGTTGACACATGGGTATGCATTGGAGAATGTATACTGAATGACCCGCCATGAGAAAGTATCATGGATCGTTATATAAGTGTCATATACTTTCTCATGTGACTATTAGTATGACTATTAGTCCTTGGACCTGAAGTCACCATGGATTCCTACATAAGGAGTTACGTACTTTGGCTTCGTCAAACGTCACCCGTAAATGGGTGGACTATAAAGGCGATTACTGGGTATGTAACAAATTATGGAGAGGGATGTGAGTGATGTAGATGGGATCTATCCCTCCTATATGACGGGAGCGATATCGTATTCTTGATAGAGTTAGACCACAAAGTGCATGGCCATGCCCAAGTGAGTCAATATGAGATATTGAGCTCATTTGATTAGTGTGAGTCTACTTGGAGTTCAAGATATAGATTGACTCGAGGATGACACGGTCTATGCCTCAATTGAGTCAATCTAGATATCAAGGATAGAGGGACATTATCATATATTGTGAGAATCACAATTATTAGTCACAAGGTGATGTTGGATCTCAACATTCTTGTAACTTGGGTAGCAATGATGTGTTGCTAGATACCGCTCATTGCTTATGTTTCTAAGAGGTTAGAAGCATTGCCAACGTTACAAGAACCTATAGGGTCACACGCAAAGAACAAATAGATGGAGAAAATTGAAGTCAAGTTTGACTTGGCTAAATATGGAAAGTCCATAAAAGACAAGTTTGACTTGACCTAAATCCAAATCAAGTTAGACATGACTTGGTTCCACTTCAAGTTGGACTTGACATGGGAGAAGAAAAATTGAAGTTTGACTTGGCTAAATATGGAAAGTCCATAAAAGGCAAGTTTGACTTGACCTAAATCCAAATCAAGTTTGACTTGACTTGGTTCCACTTCAAGTTAGACTTGACATGGGAGAAGAAATGGAGTCAAGTTTGACTTGACTAAATATGGAAAGTCCATAAAAGGCAAGTTTGACTTGACCAAAACCACCTCACCTTGAATTGACCAAGTGATGACTTGGCTTGGTTTTTGACTAAATGTGTATGCCACATCGTTTCCAAGGTGGTAACCCCTCCCATTTGAATTTGAATTCAAATGGAGGAGGTTATGGCATGTGTGGCCGGCCACTTAATGGCCATTAATGGCCATTAAGTGGCCGGCCACCAAGGATGATCAAAAAGGGATTTTGGTTCCCTTTTTGTGGTGGCTCTTCTTCTTCCTCGAGTGATTTTTCTTTTGCTCTACTTCTCCTCTCATCGAAACCGAGAAGGTGCTAGCACACCTAAGGTTTTTGATCCATCTATTTTGTTCGCGTGGATACATATAGAGGAGTGTCTGCCTTGATACTCTACGAGATCCGGCGGCTTTTGGACAAGCGGGAAAGCGAAGGGCTACGCATCAAGGGTAATGGTCCTATCATGTAGATCTAATGTAGATTTAGTAGCGAAACTCGTACTCGTAATTTATTTTATGTTCGCACGGATCCCGTGGCCGAACTTCTGGGGTTTCCGCAACGCAAAAAGCGGTTTTTGCGGCCCAGAATCTCTAACAGTGGTATCAGAGCCACGTGCGAACCTTGTACGAGTTTAAATTTGTTTTTTTTGTATTAGATACAAAATTTACAGACAAATAATATTCTGTGATTTTTCGAAATTTATAGTATTTATGGGTATTTTTCTCATAAAGTCGAAGCAACAAGTGTTCGGACACTTGTAGGCTTCACCGATCGAGAAAAACTTTCCGAAACGGAAAGATCTCGCTATAATTTTTCGGGACAGCAGCTTAAGTTGCTGTAAGGTGGTTTTGGGACACTCGCGAAATTCATTTCGCAAGTAGGGGCGCTGCCCCTAACCCCGCGAGGGGCATTGTCCCGCAATCGTGCCCGAAAATAGTGTAGCGGGACCGTTACGGAAGGGTAACTCATAATATTGTAAAATTGTCGAAAAATTATAGAAATTTATTTAAAATACATAATTTGGAATTATGTATGGATTTGTGATGATCATGGCCCAATAAAAACCCAATATGATTGGAATGTGTTGTAATTCATATTACGGTCTGCGTACCGTTTTTGTGGTTGTGCGTGTTGTATAGTGTATGCGACCTGCGAGTCGGCTTCTTTATTTTATTTCTGTATTTTCTTATTTTGTAATGTCCAAAATGAAGACGATGGATGGTCCATCCGAAGACGGAGTTATGGAGGGAGCCGACGACACGTGGCGGTCAAAGGAGAAGCTTGGAGAAGCGAAACCCTAGGTTGACCGTCCGATCTTCTCATTGGCTTGAGAAGATCGTAGTAGGGCCATGATCCAATCACAAATTAAATTATTTTATTATTTGCTTGTATGTGATGCATGCTAGAGTAAAATAATTAGAGCCTTGTGTATATGATACACCCTCTCTCTTGCGATTAGATTCGATCTAATTCAAATCAACTCCGACTCGTAAATGCCTACCAAGTTTTGATACCTATCACTACCTCGATCATTTGTTGTTGTTGAATCTGCCAAAGCAGAGCAACACATTTAATCTTGGTAGGGTACGGAGGACAATCTTGGTCCCGCCTATCACGGCTTGGGTGAGAACAAACTCAATCAGATTGAGTGAAACTAGTTAACTCGGTCGGATCGAGTCTAACTATAGGCATATTCCAATCGTTGGAAAGGTAGGATAAAAATCGCATTTATATTAAAACTTGGGCGATTTAGCCAAAGCTAACTCAAGTTTTTATGTAAATGTAAATTTTAATCCTATAAACAAGAGTTGCATAGAGATGTAATCGGTAAATTGTTACCTACCGATCATACTAAGTCTTGGGCGATTTAGCCAAAGCTAACTCAAGGCTTAGTATGATGTGGATCTTGTCCCACTATATTATAGTTAAATTAGATAGAATCTTGTAGCGTGGTTTGACCACATCTATGACTTGATTCTACAAATTTTCTATAATTCAGTGGGAGAATCATTTAATTAAAGGCCTAATTAAATGAAAAAGGAATATGTTATTTAATTTTCTGCATTTTATTGTTGTAGATTGCCATGTCGACAAACGCAAATACTCTCTCCCTGCGATCTGTCCTTGAGAAGGACAAGCTCAACGGAGCAAACTTCCTGGACTGGTACAGGAACTTGAGAATAGTTCTCAAGCAAGAACGTAAACTGTACGTTCTGGAGCAGCCTATTCCCGAGGCACCTCCTGCCAGTGCCACGCGAGCTGACCGTGATGCTCACAAGAAGCATCAAGATGACGCATTAGATGTGTCATGCCTTATGCTCGCAACCATGAACTCTGAGCTTCAGAAGCAACATGAGTTAATGGATGCTTTCGATATGGTTGAGCATCTGCGTCAACTGTATCAAGGACAAGCAAGGCACGAGAGATTTGAGATCTCTAAGGCACTGTTTCAGTGCAAGAT
Source organism: Boesenbergia rotunda (assembly GCA_024364735.1). Classification (NCBI taxonomy): domain Eukaryota; kingdom Viridiplantae; phylum Streptophyta; class Magnoliopsida; order Zingiberales; family Zingiberaceae; genus Boesenbergia; species Boesenbergia rotunda. The sequence continues at coordinate 16,922 of JAGFNQ010007542.1, forward strand.
GCAAGAAGGGACTCCCGTAGGTCCCTATGTACTCAAGATGATTGGGTACATAGAGAATTTACAGAGATTGGGATTCCCACTGGGCCAAGAGCTGGCCACAGACTTGATCTTGCAGTCCCTACCCGAAAGTTATAGTCAATTTGTCATGAACTGGAACATGAATGAAATTGACAAGCCCCTGCCTGAGATGCTCAGCATGTTAAGAACTGCTGAGCTCAATCTTAAGAAGGCCAAGCCCATTTTGATGGTGCAGAAGGACAAAGGTAAGGGCAAGCCCAAAGGCAAGGGAAAGTCTCAAGCCAAGGGCAAGGGCAAGGGCAAAGCACTGAAACCCAAAGGAGGGGTTGCCAAGGATGCTACCTGCTTCCACTGTGGTGAGACCGGACACTGGAAGCGGAACTGCAAGAAATATATGGAAGATCTCCAGAAGAAGAGAAGTCAGACTTCTACTTCAGGTATTCATGTTATAGAAGTCAATTTGTCTATTTCTACATCATGGGTATTAGATACCGGATGTGCTTCTCACATTTGTACTATGTGCAGGCGCTGAGAATAGCAGGGCATTGACAAAGGGCGAGGTGGATTACGAGTTGGCAATGGAGCAAGAGTTGCTGCTGTTGCTACAGGAGTTTATATGCTATCTCTGCCCTCTGGGCTTGTATTAGAGTTAGATGATTGTTATTATGTGCCTGCTCTGACTAAGAACATAGTTTCTGTTTCTTGTTTAGACAAGAAAGGATTTTCGTTTATAATAAAGAACAAATGTTGTTCAGTTTATTTAAATGAAATGTTCTATTGTAGTGCACCTCTGATGAACGGACTCTATCTTCTAGACTTAGAAAACCCTATCTATAACATAAATACCAAAAGGCTCAAGTCTAATGACTTGAACCAAACCTATATCTGGCACTGTCGCTTAGGCCATATAAATGAGAGTCGCCTATCTCAGCTCCATAGAGATGGTTTGCTGGACTCATTTGATTTTGAATCATTTGAGACATGCGAGTCTTGCCTTCTTGGCAAGATGACCAAGACTCCATTCAGTGGACACAGCGAAAGAGCAACCGATTTGTTAGGTCTTATACATAGCGATGTATGTGGCCCTTTCAATGTTGCTGCCAGAGGTGGTTATAGGTACTTCATTACATTTACTGATGATTTCAGTAGATATGGTTATGTGTACTTGATGACACATAAGTCAGAATCCTTTGAAAAGTTCAAAGAATTCAAGAATGAAGTACAAAACCAGCTTGGCAAGAGTATTAAGATACTTCGATCAGATCGAGGTGGAGAATACCTCAGCCATGAGTTCCGTGACTATCTAGCTGAGTGTGGGATTCTGTCCCAACTCACTCCTCCTGGAACACCACAATGGAATGGTGTGTCCGAAAGGAGGAATCGTACCCTATTAGATATGGTGCGATCCATGATGAGTCACACAGATCTTCCTATATCCTTTTGGGGATATGCTCTGGACACGGCAGCCTTCACTCTTAACCGTGTTCCATCAAAGGCTGTAGTAAAGACACCATATCAGATATGGACTGGGAAGAGTCCCCAGATGTCTTTTATGAGGATTTGGGGTTGTGAGGCTTACGTTCGACGTCAAGTCTCAGACAAACTGGGACCCAAATCTGATAAGTGCTATTTTGTAGGATATCCAAGGAAACGAAGGGATATTACTTCTACATTCCCAGTCAGCACAAAGTGTTTGTGGCGAAGACTGGGGTTTTTCTAGAAAGGGACTTTGTTTCTAGAAAAACTAGTGGGAGTACGTTCGATCTTGAAGAACTTCAAGATATGGACCAAAGCACTGAGGCCTGATGGAGGTGAACAGGAACCACAAAGTGTTGTGGATCATGAGATTGTTACACAAGGAGTTATGGAACAACATCCTGTTCAAGTAGACCTACCTCTTCGCAGGTCTGGTAGGGTACGTCATCAGCCTGAAAGATATTCATTTCTCTTGTCTGATGACAATGACGTTGTGCTCATTGAGAATGAGCCTACAACTATCAGGAAGCTGTGATGAGCCCAGACTCTGAAAATGGCTTGAGGCCATGAGATCCGAGATGGATTCCATGTACACCAACCAAGTTTGGACCTTAGTTGATCCACCTGAAGGGGTAAAACCAATTGGGTGTAAGGGGACTCGCATTTAAGGGTGAGGTAGCAAAGGGTTTCA
>JAGFNQ010007542.1:21552-35932 GCA_024364735.1 Boesenbergia rotunda
GGATACACCATTCCACTGTGGTGTTCCAGGGGGAGTGAGTTGGGATAGAATCCCATAGTCAGCTAGGTAGTCACGAACTCATGGCTCAAGTATTCTCCAACTCGATCTGATCGAAGTATCTTAATACTCTTGCCAAGTTGGTTCTGTACTTCATTTCTGAATTCTTTGAACTTTTCAAAGGATTCTGACTTATGTGTCATCAAATACACATAGCCATATCTACTGAAGTCATCAGTAAATGTGATGAAGTACCTGTAACCACCTCTGGCAGCGACATTGAAAGGGCCACGTACATCACTATGTATGAGTCCTAACAAGTTTGTCGCTCTTTCGCTATGTCTACTAAAGGAAGTCTTAGTCATCTTGCCTAGAAGGCATGACTTGCATGTCTCATATGACTCAAAATCAAATGAGTCCAGCAAACCATCCTTATGGAGCTGGGACAAGCGACTCTCATTTATGTGGCCTAAGCGACAGTGCCAGAGATAGGTTGGGTTCAACTCATTTGATCTCAACCTCTTGGTATTCACGTTATAGATAGGGCTCTCTAAGTCTAGGATATAGAGGCCATTCATCAGATGTGCGCTACAATAGAACATATCCTTTAAATAAACAGAACAACATTTGTCCTTTATTATGAATGAAAAACCTTTGTTATCTAAACATGAAACTGAAATGATATTCTTTGTTAGTACAGGTACATAACAACAGTTATTCAATTCCAGTACAAGCCCAGAGGGTAGAGATAGAAAGTAAGTCCCTATAGCAACAGCAGCAACCCTTGCTCCATTGCCTACTCGTAGGTCCACCTCGCCCTTGGCCAATACCCTGCTATTTCTCAGCGCCTGCACATTAGTACAAATGTGAGAAGCACACCCAGTATCTAATACCCATGATGTAGAAATAGAAAGGTTGACTTCTATAACATTTATACCTGAAGTAGAAGTCTCACTTCTCTTCTTCTTCAGATCTTCCAGGTATACCTTGCAGTTCCGCTTCCAATGCCCAGTCTTACCGCAGTGGAAGCAGGTAGCATCCTTAGCAACCCCACCTTTAGGTTTGAGTGTTGAAGAGCTGGCTTTGCCCTTGGTTTGGGTCTTACCCTTACCTTTGGGCTTCCACTTGCCCTTACCCTTGCCCTTTTGTACCATTAGGACGGTACTGGACTTGGCAGTGGTGAGATTAGGCTCAGCAGTTCTTAACATGTTGAGTATCTCGGGCAGTGGTTTGTCTAATTCGTTCATGTTGTAGTTCATGACGAATTGACGGTAACTCACCGGCAACGATTGCAGGATCAGATCGGTAGCCAGCTCTTGGCCCAAAGGGAACCCCAACCTCTCGAGGTTCTCGATGTACCCAATCATTTGGAGTGCGTGAGTTCCTACAGGGGTTCCCTCTTTCATCTTGCATGAAAAGAGGGCCTGAGTCACTTCAAACCTCTCATGCCTTGCCTGCCCTTGATATAGTTGCTTGAGATGGCCAATCATATCAAAAGCATTCATTTTCTCGTGTTGCTTCTGAAGCTCAGGAGACATACAGCATAGCATTAGGCATGACACGTCTAACGCGTCATCTAGATGCTTCTGATGAGCATCTCTAACACTACGAGCGGCAGAGGCTGGTGGTGCATCAGGAACTGCTTGCTCCAGAACGTACAGCTTACGTTCCTGCGTGAGGACTATCCTCAGATTCCTGTACCAGTCCAGGAAATTAGCTCCTAGGAGCTTGTCCTTCTCAAGAATAGATCGTAGAGAGAGAGTGTTCGTGTTTGACATGGTAATCTACAACATAAAATGCAGAAAATAAATATCCACCATTGTATCATATTTTATTTATCATTTAACTAGGCCTTTAATTAAATGATGCTCCCACTGAATTATAGGGCTTTGGTAGAATCGAGTCATAGATGTGGTAAAACCACACTACTAGATCCACACCAACTAACTATAATTCTCGTAGGTCAAGATCCACATCATACTACGCCTTGAGTTAGCTTTGGCTAAATTGCCCAAGACTTAGTATGATCGGTAGGTACTAATTACCAATTACATCTCTATGCAACTCTTGTTTATAGGATCAAGAATTAACATTTATGAATAATCTTGAGTTAGCTTTGGCTAAATCGCCCAAAACTATTGATAAATGCGATCTTGTCCTACCTTTCCAACTATTGGAGTATGCCTATAGTTAGGCTCGATCCAATTGAGCTAACTAGTTACTCAATCTAATTGAGCTCAATCTAACCCAAGCGTGATAGGCGGGACCAAGGTTGTCCCTCCGCATCCCACCACGATTAAATACATTGCTCTGCTTTGGCAGATTCAACAATCGCATATGATCGTGGTAGTGATGGGTTTCAAGGCTCGTTAGGCATATACGAGTTGATTTCGATTTAGATCTAATCTAATCGATGATGTGCATCGTATTTAGGCATTTATTAAATCTAATTTAACCTAAATGTGTATTAGGTGCACATCAAGATGTGGTTCCCACATTACATGTGCATCACATACACTCATGTATATTCTATTCTATACTAACATGCATCACATACATATAAGCAAAAATAAAGTATACAAGAAAATTAAAGTGTGATTAGTCATGGCCCTACTAAGATCTTCTCAAGCCAATGAGAAGATCCTTTGGTCAACCTAGGGTCTAGGCAGCAGCTTCTCCAAGCTCCTCCTTCCAGAACCCCATGTGTTGTCGGCTTGCTTCCCACGAGTCCGTCTTCTCCAGAATTTCCTTCATCTTTGATTTTGTACATTACAAAATTTATACTCGAGTTACATTCGAGTCTTAAACTAATTTTAACAGAAATAATAAATAAAAGGCCGACACGCGGGTCGCAATCACAATACAACACACACAACACAAATAATGGCACGCAGGCCGTAATATGAATTACACACATATTTTAATCTAATTAAAATAGGGTCTTGGGCCATGACCATCATACTACTGTACATAATTCAAAATTATGTATTTTACAGAAATTTATCTAATTTTTCTATGTATTTTACGAATTTTATGAGTCACAACTCCACGGCGGTCCCGTTAAGCGGGTTTCGGGCACAATCACGTGACAAGGCCCCTTGCGGGGTTAGGGGCGGCGCCCCTACTCACGAAATTAATTTCGTGAGTGTCGTATCGCAATCTAACAGTGCCTAACTTGCTGTCCCAAAATCTATTTGGGCGAAACTTGCCGTTTCGGAGAAGTTTTTCTCGGTGGTCGAAGTGTACAAGTGCTTCGCACTCGTTGCTTCGCCTCTACGAATACTCATAAAATCCTAAAAATTAGAAAAATTATAGAATCATAAACTACTCTAAATTTTGTATCCCATACAAAATAAATAAATACGTGCTTCGCACGTGGCTCTGATACCACTGTTGGATTTTTCGGGCCGCGAAAACCGCCTTTTCGCGTCGCGGAAACCCCGAGAACCCAAAGCCATGGATCACGTGCGAAGAAAAATTCCGAAACAAAAATTCACGTATTCATTTCATGCTCAAAACTCGATCTACTCCTAGATCTAAAGAGGGATAAACCATTTTACCTTTGGTGCGTGCCCTGCTTAATCCCGCTCGCTCCTTTTGGATGTCGGATCTCTAGGACATCAAGTGCCGTCCCTCTAGAAGTATCCACGCGAACAAAGTGGATGGAGGAAACCCTTTAGGTGTGCTAGCACCTTTCAAGGGTTCGGCCAAGAGGAGAAGAAGAAGAAGAGCTCCAACACTTGGAGGAGGAAGAAGAGAAGACACACAATGAGAAAAATGGAACAAAACATTGTTTTGTTCTCTCATTGTGGCCGGCCACATAATGGCCATTAATGGCAATTAAGTGGCCTGCCATAACCCCCTTTCAATTTAAATTCAAATTCAAATGGGGGGTTACAACCTTTGGAGATGATGTGGAGCATCATCATTGGTCAAATACCAAGCCAAGTCATCACTTGGTCAAGTCAAGGTGAGGTGGTCTTTTGGTCAAGTCAAACTTGCCTTTTATGGACTTTCCATATTTAGTCAAGTCAAACTTGACTCTATTTCTTCTCCCATGTCAAGTCTAACTTGAAGTGGAACCAAGTCAAGTCAAACTTGATTTGGATTTGGGTCAAGTCAAACTTGCCTTTTATGGACTTTCCATATTTAGCCAAGTCGAACTTGACTTCATTTTTTCTCCATCTATTTGTTCTTTGCGTGTGACCCTATAGGTTCTTGTAACGTTGGCAATGCTTCTAACCTCTTAGAAACATAAGCAATGAGTGGTATCTAGCAACACATCATTGCTACCCAAGTTACAAGAATGTTGAGATCCAACATCACCAATGTGACTACTAATTATGACTTTCATAATATGTGACAATGTCCTTCTATCGTCGATATCTAGATTGATCTTCTATGAAGCATAGACCGTGTCATCCTCCAATCAATCTATGTGTCTTGAACTCCAAGTAGACTCACTATAATCAAATAAGCTCAATATCTCATATTGCCTTATTTGGGAATGACCATGCACTTAGTGATCTCACTCTATCAAGACTATGATATCTCTCCCGTCATATAGGAGGGATAGATCCCATCTACATCACTCACATCCCTCCGCATAATTTGTTACATACCCAGCAATCACCTTTATAGTCCACCCAGTTACTGGTGACGTTTGACGAAACCAAAGTACATAACTCCTTATGTAGGGAACTATGGTGACTTCAGGTCTAAGGACTAATAGTCATACTAATAGTCACATGAGAAAGTATATGACACTCATATAACGATCCATGATACTTTCTCATGGTGGGTCATTCAGTATACATTCTCCAATGCATACTCATGTGTCAACTTGATATCTCATATCCATGACTTGTGAGATCAAGTCATCGTGTTGAGCTACATACTAGTCTCTATGCATTAACATTGTCCCTGAATGTTAATACTTGACTAGGAATAATTAAGAGTAGTGTTCTCTATATCATCTCACTATCGATTCAACCAATCGATTGATATAGATATGAACCTACTACCAAGGACGTTATTACACTTAGTTATTTGGCACCAATACAAGTAAGTATAATAACCATAATCAAATGCCTTTATATATATATATGAAATATGATACAATGAGTCCATACAACAACCATCACATGATTGGCTCTAGGGCTCTCACTAACAATATCGACTAAAAAATCTTTTCGGTAAACTTCGTAAAACTTTCGATCTTTCTAGACAGAGCGTTAGTAGCACAGCGAAAAATAAAACAGAAAGAATAAAAGCAAGACAATAGACACGTGGGATTTATTTACTTGGTTTCCAACCCCCCAGGGTCAGTACGTCCAAGGCCTATGTACTTGACGTGAGTCTACTATTGGTCTCCTTTCCGGAATTTCCGGAGGTGGAGAAAACCCATCTTACAGTGTAGAAGTTACAATGAAAAAGATATGAAATTATGTGCAGAATAATAAAAAGCAAACCAAACAATTAAGGTCGAAGCCTCGGCCGATCTGGACCTCCGAAGTGCCGCGCCTTTCACCTACTCCATTCAGGAGATGGTTGCCACCCAGTCCTTCAGGTGGACTTTTACTTAGCCTCCGATACTCTCGAATCTCGAGACGTCCGAACCCCGACCCGTCTCTACTTCTGTCCTTAGTCATCGCTCAGCTAAGTTGCTCAGTCTCTCGAAGCAAGACTTCGTGCCCAAACCCTAAGTCCAGGACTTCGGTGCCCAACCCTCAGCAAGGTCTTCGTGCCCAATTCCTTGAACCAGGTCTTCGGTGCCCAACCCTCGGCCAGGTCTTCTTGCCCAGTCCTCGACCAGGACTCGTGCCCAACTTTTGGTCAGGTCTTCGGTGCCCAGCCCTTTGCCAGGACTTAGTGCCCAATCTATGATCAGGACTTAGTGCACAATTCTTCGAACCAGGACTTATTGCCTAGGTTTAGTAGGACTTTCTTTCACTTTGGTTACTCCTCTCTTGACTCCCCTTCCCTTGTTCAATGTATCACTGACTTAAGTATTGTTAGTGATATGAGAGAAGTGTCCTAAGGCAATCGCCTTATGATGTAAACATTTATATTAATAAATGATAATTCACTATTTGAGTATACATGTTTTGTGTATTTGATTGGGATCTTAAACTCATCTACTGAATGTCCGCAATACAACTCACAGCATAAGAGAATTTGTGATGGGATCACAACTAGTGATTATCTCTAATGTGCAATTGTGAAGTATTGAAATTATCCCTAGTCGATGAATTGATAAAAATGGACACTATCAATTCTGTTGAGACTAGCATGGGTTATTCTCTAATCAGCTGATTTTCACTGGCTGGTGACATTGGGATGTCCGGAGATAAACATGGATGCTAGTTAAGGGAACTAGTTCATTGGAGTGACTAGCTGTAAAACTTCATATGGTTATCTATAAAGATATGTCAATGAAGTTCTTACTGCAGCTTAAGTGCGATGTTCCTTTGACTTGCGGTGTTCAAGTCATCTTGGTCATGGAGACTTATACTTTAACATCTTAAGCAAGCATCTCCAAGGAGGTGTGGACCCAGGATGATTGGGTATGAGCCGAAGTGCCCGAAGATGTTTGAACAGCCTACAAAGGATTCACCACTCCTTGCGAGGAGATGTATACCCAGGCCTATCGTCGGATTGTTACTCAAAACCACTGGCCAGAGTATATCATTTAAGAGTGCGAGTCTCTTAAATACATGAGAGTAATTAGAAATCCAAAGGACGAGAAAGACATTACTTGGGCTAGGTGTGACGTAGTCAACCTAGTGGGGACTGACACAAATAGACCGTGTCCTGAACCAAGTGGGTATAAGATGGTGAAGGGAATGGGGCACGATTCATTAGAGCTGCTGAAGGGTTTCAGAATAATTTCTTCTGAGGTCAAACCGTTGATCTTTCGATTAATTGGGGATCATGATGTACTACTAGGTGCCACTCATGATCGTTCTATAATTGGTTGATTATAGACGGCCAACATAAATCGAAAGCCTATTTAGTCACACGCACTACGAGTAATCCGAGGGATTTAAAACGAGTTGAAAATTGGATTTTCCGATCAAGAGAAATAAGTCGAATCTGAGTTAATTAGAGGCGCAATGGAAGCTAAAATTGGCTAAGTCTTTTGAAGGCTTATTGGGCGAATTAAATGAGTTTAATTCGCGATTGGTGGGGCTTGATTGGCCGGCCAAGGAGGGTGCCAAACCCCCTTGGTTTAGCTGGCCACCTAAAGGGAGAAAACCAATTAATTTTGGTTTAATTAATAAAATAGATCTAGCACGATTTATTTTATGGATAAATAAATTTGTATAAAGAAATTTATATAAATAAATTTATGGAAATTTACTCTTTTATGGAAGTTAAAATAATCCATGAATTGGTTTATTTTAATTTTATAAAATCAATTATGAATTGATTTTTCCATAATAAGAAAGTTTATAAATTTCTTATAAAATTTATTCCATAATTTAAAGAGAAGAAGAATTTGTTTTATTATAAATTAGTTATAATAAGACTAGGCTTAACGAAATAAGCCATAAGAAATTTTATAAGATAAAAATTCTTATGATAACTAATTCCGTTAATTCTGTTAAAGAGGAGACTTAGCGAGGGAGAAGCAACTATATAAGGAACCATAGGTAAGCCTTGGATTCCCAATCAATAATCGGGTATTGATATAGAGCTCCCTCTCTCTCTCTCTTTTATCTTCTCCTTCCCTTCTCCCCACCTAGGGCCGGCGCCCACATTGAAGCTTCTAGGGCCGGCGCCCCTTGAAGCACCTTCCTCCATCTAGGGCCGGCGCAAATCCCTCCTCCCCTCTTGGTTGCCGTGAGCTATCAAGAAGAAAGAGAAGCCAACCAAGAAGAAGAAGAAGCGGATCTCATCTCCTTCCCTCTCGGAATTCGATTCCGTTTCTTGGTGGTTAGTTTCCTATTTTTCTCTTGTTCTTCTTTGTTGTGCCTATAGAGAATCTAGTAGTTCTCGTCGGCACAAAACTCGTGACTTTGCGAATTCATCCCGAAGAGAACTCGGCGTGGATGCGAATAGAGGCGAAGCTTCCAAGGGACGCTACTGTTGGATCTCGTCCCTTTCTTCGAGTTACGCGAGGTACAATGTAAATTAGTTTACTTTTCCACAATGTTTTAATTTATGATTATGTCAACACATCATAAGGTTACATCCTAGATACGCGGTTAAAATAATTTAGGAAATTATTTTATGCTAATTCTTCCGCTGCACGTAAAAATTTAAAATTTTACGAACCCGTATCCTTGTCGACATGCACCCGGTCCCAACAAGTATATTGTCAAACATTAAAACACTTAGAGGAGGATATTACTAATGCAACTTGCACCAACAATCTCTCCCTTTTTGATGTTTGACAATATCTTAAGTTAGATTAGTTGAAAGGGCTAAACCTTGAAAAAAAAATAATCTAAGTTTTGAAAGTACATTTTGATCTTTGGGAGAAAAAGAAAGAACTTCTAACTTAAACTTACTTTCCCCCTTTTTGGAAAAACATTTTGCTTTTTTTGATCCTTTGGTAAGAAAAAAATTTATTTCTAACTTAAGGCGCATCTCTTCCCTTTTGTCATATATAAAAAAAACCAAAAATACTTGCACCAACAATAGAAATATTTGGTTCTTTGTGAAAATACTTAGTATTTGAAAAATATTTGTACTTTTGAAAGATATATTGAATTTTTGAAATATGCAAGTACTTTTGAAAAAATAGATTGAGCCTTTTTGGAAAATCTAAGTATTTTTGAAACATATTATGCAATTTTTTTCTATCTAAGTACTTTTGAAAAATGTTATGCAATTTTTGGAAAACATAAAGCCACTTCGGGTTTATGCAATTTTTGAAAATATGTTTCAAAAATTGCATAACAACCTAGTATTTTTGGAAAATATAAAGTCACTTCGGGTTCCAAGGGTCTTGGCATGATCCTTGGAAAACAGAAGTTTGTTCTAAATCGATCCGGGTTAGGGTATCGAACCAAGGCTAGACAAAGGTCATACTATGCTGTATTGAGCAAATCTAGACCCAAAGTTCAGGCATGGGTACCCAAACTTTGCCTGAACAACCAAGCTGGACCAAACCAGTATTGGATCCCCAAGGACAAGATTCATATCTTGCCTAATCATTACCATGGCTTTAGTCTAGGGGGAGCCAACTTAAAAATAATTTTTATAGTTAGATAAATTCTTTTCTTATTTTAAAATTGTATGCTTGCTTGTATATTTACTTTTTGCAAATTACCATGCTTAAACGTAGGACTGGTTAGATTAAGGACTAAAATGATTAACTGAAATTTGAACAACATAGTATTGGGTGGAGGTGAGATGATAGTATGTTAGGGAAGCCATTTTGGCAGAACTAGCCGAAGCTACCGATCCAAGACCCAAACTAGTTAGACCAAAATATTTCAAGGAGTAACTTGAAGATGAATTTTCAATAAAAGGCTTTGTCAAGGAAAGGGTTGATGATCCAATAAGGCTACGACCAAAGAAGGCCTAGTGCCTCGCCAAGACCTGGAAGCCGATTATTGAAAACCAAATTCATTTTACTATTGTCAGATTTGAATCTAACACAGATTTCAATTAATCTTAGATTCAACCATTTTTTCAAAAATAAATTTAAAGCATAATTAATTGATTTTAAAATTAATTTAACTTTTCAAAATTAATCATGGGTTTTTTAAAATAAAATTCTTACTTCTATTAAAACTGTTTCACAATACCCATAAGGTTAAACGTGATTGATAACTATAGACTGAGTGAGATAGTTAGGATCTAACTCAAATTCATCTATTTTTTTTATAAAAATACTGAATCATGCAAATTACAGCTTAAATGACCAAATTGTTAGTTAGTCAAAAGAGTCAAACCGGGTCAAAACCATCAAATTTGGTCAAATGGTCAAACTGGTCAATAGTCAAACTGTTGTCAAATCGGGCGCCCGTGACCTGTCGGGCGCCCACAACTTTCCCTTCGACCGAGACAGCAAAAGCTGTCAACCCTACCCATCTGACCCGGGCGCCCGTGACCAATTGGGCGTCTAAGTCTTTCTCTTCATCCAAGGCAGTCAAGTCTGCCAAAAGCTGCAGTCTGACCCGGGCGCCCGTGACCTTACGGGCGCCCCAATGAACTAGGGCGCCCGAGACCTCCCGGGAGCCCGGCCAACCCCTATATAAGGCCACCGAGTCTCCCTTCATTTGCCACACCAAAATCAAAACTTTCCTTCACTCCTCTTCTTCCCAAGGCGCCCAGACCTCCTTGCTAGTCTTCAAATGCTTGACTTCAAGAATGCCACCCCGGTATCAATCTTTTTATGCATTCTTTTTGCAATTTCATTTTATCACTCATTAAATGCATCATGGCAATTTCATTTTCATTAAATATCTAGAAAATGCCGCGTCTCTCAACCCAACCCCGTGGCCGAACCTAGCCCCAAACCGAGGTTTCCCAACCTAGAATTATTCAACAAATTTCCCCAAACAACTTACAAGCCTATAAAGACTAGTTTTCTAAATTGGTAATTTTTTACCCAATCTTGTCCCTTAGCGATGGATGCCATCAACTTTTATCAACTAGACCACCTAGTCTTCTGTACACATCCAGTAAACTCAACCCTGTGTGCAGAGTTTTACAACAACCTTGCCAAGATTGATGACCTACTATACACTACCACCGTTCAAGGCACTCCCCTAACTATTTCTCCTATTCCGTTCAATCGGTTTCTCGGACTACGACCTTCGCAGTCGACCTTTTCTTGTTATCCTCCGACTGACCCGTCCTTCGCTCCCCCTTATTCGCACATTACTTTAGACACTCTTTACTCGTATTTCTTTGGAGATGTGCGAAACCCGTTAGCTCGGCGATTTCAGTCGGTTGACCTCCAAGTCCAGGACTATGCACTCTACCGAGTCATAGTTCGATGTGTTCTCCCACTTACCACTCGAGATGTCGTGACCATGCGACCATTTCACACCTTCTTACTCTGTGCCATGATTCATCAGCTTGATATCGACATAGGTCTCCACATCTTCCGTACCATCATTTACGCCTCGAGCGTATCCACACACGATCGAGTTCGTACACCCTACTGCCATATCATCACCTCCCTTCTTCACCACCATGGTCGCGACATCACTGCTGGAGAGATTATTTCGATGATCGAGTTCGACGAGATAGGGATTAGAAACTTTTCTTTAGCGGGGATAGATGTTTTGGCCACGGGGGTCCTAGCGTGGAGACGGGAGAGAGCCAGACGACAGGATGACTCCAACGAGGAGGTGGAGGTAGACGTAGCTGATCTCGCAGCCGAGATCAACGAGTAGTTATAGGAGCCACCCCCACCGACTACAGACCAGCGCATCACATCATTGCAGACGGAGTTACACAGTCTCAGGGAGGAGGTCGTGTAACGCCCCAAAATTTCCATTTTAAGTCCTTAGAACTATTTAAAAATGTTTTAGAAATATTCTAGATATTTTTAGGAATTTTTAGAATATTTTTATGGAATTTTCCGAGTCCGTTTAGTATTTTAAAAAAAAAGAAAAACTTTAAAGGGCAGCAGGGGGGTTCGAACCCGCGACCACAGGAGGAGCAAGCCCTTAAGGGCGCGCAAGTGACCGGCTGGGCTAGGGTATCAAGCACAACAAAAGATGGAGAGAAATAATTTTATAGAGTAGTTACGTTTTTTTCATGAAGAGGTATTTAAACCCCGCTTAAGTCGCGTGAAACCCTTGGAGGAGAATTTTCGGCTGCGTGCGAGAAGGGGGCGAGGGAGGGGCGGCGAAAACAAAAGGGAACCTAGGTTTTCTTTCCTCCTCTCCTCTCCTAAGGGGCGCCGGCTAAGGGAATCTCAAGGGGGTCGGAGTGTTTCGTTCGTCTCGACGAGAAGAACACATAGGCGCGGACGGTTCGTAGAGATCTCAAGTTTCACCCGAGCCCTAGTCGTCTAATTTCGGTTGTAAGTCCAAGAAATCAAGGTAAGTACTGCTCACCTGCAGTAAGAGGCGGTTTTCTGCAAGAATTTTCCCTCGAAAGTTTTAAAAGAGATATTTCCTTTTTGTTTAAGATTTTGCATGTGATCTTAGTTCATTATATGCTTGTATATATTTGATAGAGTATCCTATGTGAGTTTAGGGTTTAAGAAATCTATAAGAAAAGAAAAGAAAGATAAAGAAAAAGAAAAGAGAAGGCCAAGGCCTTACGAAATCCCCAAAAGTCAAGACTTAGGGATTTGGGCACACAAGGTGTTCGATAAAATGCCAAGACATTTAAAGATAAGAAAGAAAAGAAAGAAAAGCTATTTTATTTTCTAAGGCCAGTACCCGGCGTCCAAGGGCGTCGTTAAAGAAATCCAGGTGTCCAATTCCAAGGTCTTGGCCCTGGTAGACCAAGGTCTGCTCTATTAGGATTGGCGGCTCGCTACCCCAACCTTTTAGGGAACGCGCATAAGATGGTACTTACGTCTTAAGTGGATCCAAATGAGTTATTATTTTCAAGTATATGCTTTAGCAAAGTTTTTATAAAGTTTAAAGAAATTTTCTAAAAGTTAAAGAAAGATTTAAAGTTAAAGAATTGCTAAAGTTTCAAGTTAAGCCAAGTCAAAGTGAGTTAAGATTTATTAATGCTTGAGTATACATGTTTGAGTTATACATGTTTAGTGTTTCTTTTAAGCATAAAAGTATCTCATGTGATTTGACTTATTAATGCTTGAGTATGCATGTCTTGAGTTATACATGTTTTAGTGTTTCTTTCAAGCATAAAAGTATCTCATGTGATCTTCCATTGTCTAAAAAGCATGCTTGCACATTTCGAGATTTTGTGAGCTAGATAGTACTTGCTAAGCTTTATGCTTAATAGTTGCATTTCCTCTTACTGCAGGCAAAGGTAAAGGCAAGCAATTCTGAAGGAAGGCGACGAGGCGGTGCTGAGCGACGTGTGTGTGGTGGCTGACCTTGGAGAGGTCCTTGGGACGAGACAGTTTAGCTTATTTGAAATGCAATGTTTAAGGTTTCCAAATTCCAAGTTATTGTGTTATGGAGTTTATTAAACATTTATGCTTCGGATAGTTTTACATGCTCAATTTTGTAGAATGAAGATTCCATGTCATTTCAATTAGTATGCATACTTTTGTGAATGCACTAGATGAGCAAGGGCATGAGTAGTTTAGCATGTTAATACATTGAATTTTAGACTTATTCTTGAGCTTAGTATTCCCTTTTGGACTAAATCCTAATTGTGCTTAAAATGCTTGTAAATTCGGTAGAAAGTAAGGTTTACATTCTATCTATTTGATGCATGTGCCAAGATGTTGTTAGCCTCCTTTTGAATTAAGTTTTATTGCTTTAAATATGCTTAGAAAAGTTACATTCATATTCCATAATGCTTCAGTAATGTTATAGAACCTTGTGTGATGAGTTTAAATGCATGACTATTAAAGTAGAATATCATTCTTAGATAGATTTAAATACAAAAAAAAAAAGTTAAAGAAAGTTCCGCATTTTTAGTCGTTGCATTAGAGTCAAGAAGTAGACAAAGTAACGGTCCGTCTAAGGTAGAGAAGGCGGGGTCGCTACAGTTGGTATCAGAGCAGTTCCCATTCTCCAGCATCACACACACATCAGCATCAACCTTGCCGTCTTCAAGTAAGAAAGCTTTAAGTTTCAGTTTTTCTATTGCTCCTTTACTTAATTGCAGTATAGAGAAATGCTTAAGTACTTACTCATATGTGCATAGAACAAGGAAGCATGTTTAATACCTTAGTATCACGGAATCATGTTTATGCCCTAGAATGGATATTTGGTTTCTAAGTAAGAAAACAAGTTCTATACCTAGAAATATAGTAGTGATTCTTGTTCCCTTATGCATCATTAGATGGCAAGAAGAGGCCGAGCTCCTAATGCAAGGAACAGAACTCCAGTTCAAGATAACAATGAGCCTGGCACAGAACAGCCAAACCTGATGGCAGTCATTGCTCAAATGCAAGCTCAGATTACAGAACAACAGAAGACCATCGCCACACTGATGGCAAATCAGCACCCAGTGCCCCCTACACCACCCACAGCAGGAGTGAGAACTCCAGTGGTGGCTGAAGTTCCACCAGTCACACAGGAGACCCCTGCCGTGAACCGAAGACAAGAAGCATACCTCGTCCAGTGGCAGAGGCTGAAACCCGAAAGCTTCTCAGGCACGACTGAGCCCTGGGATGCCCAGGCTTGGTTCAAGACTTTAGAGAGCACAATGGAGCTTCTTGACTGGCCAGAAGTCGAGAAGGTCAAATGTGCCTCCTTCTGCCTAACTGGAGATGCTCGTATGTGGTGGGAGCGAGTCAAGAGTAGAGGATAGTCAA
>JAGFNQ010007543.1:0-52725 GCA_024364735.1 Boesenbergia rotunda
AAATTAAGTCACATACATACTTTATTAAGGAAATCGTTAGAACATGACATAATTTATGTCATGAATGTGCTTAAAAGAAAAGGATGAGACCCAAAACCCCTTACAAAATATTAAGGCCAACACCTTCCATTAATATGGTTAGAACCGGAGTTTTGTTTCTCGTTTGGGTTGATGGACACATCCATGCCCGGCTTGAACCTCAACATGTTCAAACCATGGAATTAGTTTATGATTAATATAGTTGGAGTCAGAGGTCAATCCTTAGTTTTGGTTGTTGGACACATCCAAGCCTGACTAAACGGATGAATGAGCTCCAACCATATTAAAATTATTTCTTGATTAATGGGTTAGCCTTAAGCTTGGAGCATCGATTTGTTGTGCCACAGCCAAGGTCGATGTAAAGAGAGGTGCAGTTGGGTGATATGTATATTGTTGCATACTTGTTAATGAGTTAACAACCCAATGATTTATGCAAACATTCAATTAGTTGATAGCATAATGTGATAGTTACATATATGTAATATGTAATCGGTATAATTACCTACCTTCATAGCTAAGAATAACTTGATGGCCCCAGCCATGGTTGTTCTTATATATGGTTGGATATCAACCTATTTGGAGATGTTCCTACGATCTCCCGAATTGATAAAAAGGGTTATTCAATTCGAAAAATAAATAGGATTTAATTAATGTATATTGATGCATTCTTCTCATCACATAACCTCAATTTATATTTCTAGGATAATCACCTGATCATGTCTTCTCTGAATTTGCGTTCCATTTTGGGCACCAATAAGTTAACTAAGGATAAAAGGATTGAAAAGGCACCAAAAGGCACTTGCCATCACTACGGCAAGGAGGGCCACTGGCGAAGAAACTGCAAGGTTTATCTTGAGTCCTTGAAGAAGAAGGCATCCGATGCCCCATCCTCTTCAGGCATCTTCGTTATTGAATGCCATTCTATTTTCTTGTACACCTGGGTACTTGATACTGGGTGTAGCTCACATATATGTAATGACATACAAGGGCTAAGGAATAGAAGAAGACTCGTCAAGGGAGAAGCGAATTTGTGAGTTGGAAATGGAGCAAAGATTGCTGCTATTGCCATCGGAACATATTTGCTAAAACTCCCTACTGGACTTATCTTAGAATTGGATAATTGTTATTTTGTTCCTTCGTTAATAAAGAATATTGTATCTATTTCATGCTTGAATGAAAAGGGTTACCATTTAACTTTTAGTAACAATTATTGTTACATAACTTTAAATGATGTTCTTTATGGGACTGAAACTTTATGCAATGGTATCTACACGTTAGATTTATCCGGTGACATTTTCAATATCGAAGATAGCAACAAACGTGCTTGAATAGATAATCAAATAGACTCCTACACGTGGCATTGTCGTCTTGGCCATATAAGCAAGAAACGCATGACCAAATTACACCGATGTGGAATTCTGGAATCATTTGAACTCGGTTCATTTGATACATACGAATCATGCTTAAAAGGCAAGATGGCCAAATTACCCTTTTCCGGAAAAGGTAAACTAGTGGGAGAATTGTTTGGTCTAATACATACTGATGTATGTGGACCAATGTCAACTCTTGCACAAGGAGGCTATAACTACTTCATTACCTTTATCAATGATCACTCACGATTCGGGTATGTGTTCTTAATGAAACACAAATCTGAAGCTTTTGAGAAATTCAAAGAGTTCAGAAGTGAAGTAGAGAAATAGCTTGGCAAAAGTATTAAGATACTTCGATCCGATCGGGGTAGTGAATACTTAAGTCAAGAGTTTCAAGATTATCTTAGGGACAATGGGATATTGTCTCAATGGACTCCGCCATATACACCACAGCATAATGGTGTATCTGAGAGGCGTAACCGAACCTTGATGGACATGGTTAGATCTATGATGAATCATGCAACTCTTCCAAAATCCTTTTGGGGCTATGCGCTTAAGACAGCTGTTTACTTGCTAAACAGAGTCCCGACCAAGGTAGTCTCTACTACTCCATATGAGACATGGAATAGTAAGAAACCTCATTTATCTCACATAAAGATATGGGGTTGTCCTGCTTATGTAAAGCGGACTGTATCAGACAAATTGGATGCTAAGTCTGATAAATGTCTATTTATTGGATACCCTAAAGGAAACGAAAGGTTACCAATTCTATCATCCCTTGGAACAAAAGGTGTTTGTTTCAAGGCATGCTGTATTTCTAGAAAAAGAATTTCTTTTACAAGAAAACAGTGGGAGTAATGTTGAACTTGAAGAAGTTCAAGGAACTCCAATAGACATTACATAGACACCTAGTCTAGACCCACAACCAATAACTCATAATGATGAGTTATCAGTTGAACCTAAAACAACACCACTTCTTCGTAGGTCTGATAGGACACGCAATATTCCAGAGAGATACGGATTTCTCATAAGTGAATCGAACGACGTGTTACTCATTAGCGATGACGAACCTATCAGTTATGAAGATGTTCTGAAAAATTCAGAAAGGGATAAATGGCTTGAAGCCATGAAGTCGGAAATGGATTCCATGTACAAAATCAAGTATGGGACTTGGTTAACCCACCTGAAGGGATTAAGCCCATAGGGTGCAAGTGGGTTTTCAAGAAGAAAATCGACATGGAAGGTAATATTGTTACCTTTAAGGCTAGATTAGTGGCAAAAGGATATCGTCAGAAACAAGGAATTGATTATGACGAAACCTATTCACCAGTAGCTATGCTTAAATCCATTCGGATGCTCCTGGCCATAGCAGCTCATTATGATTATGAGATATGGCAAATGGATGTGAAAACAACTTTCCTTAATGGAAACCTGTTTGAGGATGTATACATGATACAACCTGAAGGTTTCAAATCGGTTGATAAAACCAAAGTATGCAAGCTTCGACGATCCATATATGGACTAAAGCAAGCATCCAGGAGCTGGAACATCCGTTTTGATGAGACAATCAAAGAGTTTGATTTCTCACAAAATCCTGACGAACCTTGTGTGTACATGAAGGTTAGTGGGAGTGCAGTCATATTCCTAGGTTTATATCTTGATGACATATTACTTATAGGAAACAATATATCAGTCTTACAGTCAGTTAAAATTTGGTTGTCCAAAACTTTCTCCATGAAAGACCTGGGAGAAGCAACCTATATCCTTGAGATTAGAATCTATAGAGATAGATCAAAACGATTGCTTGGTCTTTCGCAGTCTACATATATAGACCGAGTGCTAAAAAGGTTTAGCATGTCGGAATCTAAGAAAGGTTACCTTCCCATCAGGCATGGGATCAACTTTTCGAAGTCTATGTGTCCGCGCACAGAAGATGAGAGGATTTGCATGAATAAGATTCCTTATGCATCAGCGATAGGATCTATCATGTATACTGTGTACTAGGCCTGATGTATCGTATGCTCTGAGCGTCACAAGCAGATACCAGTCTGATCCAGGAATGGATCATTGGGCGGCTGTCAAGACAATCCTCAAGTACTTAAGAAGAACTAAGGATGTGTTCCTAATATATGGAGAAGGTGATATGGTAATACGTGGGTATACAGATGCCAGTTTCCAGACAGATAAGGATGACTCCAAATCTCAGTCTGGATACGTATTTATTTTGAATAGAGGCGCAATAAGTTGGAAGAGTTCCAAGCAAGACAACGTAGCGGATTCTACCACGGAACCGGAATATATTGCAGCTTCAGAAGCAGCAAAGGAAGCAGTCTGGATCAAGAAGTTTATCTCAGAACTTGGTGTGGTTCCAACCATTGATGAAGCAATATCGGTTTATTGCGACAACAATAGAGCTATTGCACAAGCAAAGGAACCAAGGTCTCATCAATGATCCAAATATGTGCTTCGCCGCTATCATCTGATCAGAGAGATTATAAGTAGGAATGATATACAAATTGAGAAAATTCCCACTGAAAGGAATTTAGCGGATACTTTAACTAAGGCCTTGCCTCAAAACAAGTTTGATGGTCATATTAGAGCCTATGGTATTGAATACCGTAGCGATTGACATTAGGCCAATTGGGAGTTTGTTAGTGATATGAGAAAAGTGTCCTAAGGCAATCGTCTTATGATTGTAATCATTTATTTTAATAAATGAATATTCACTATTTGAGTATACATGTTTATGTATTTGATTGAGATCTTAAACTCATTTACTGAATGTCCGCAATACAATTCACAGCATGAGAGAATTTTTGATGAATTCACATCTAGTGATTATCTCTACATGTGCAATTGTGAAGTATTGAAATTGTCCCTAATCAATGAATTGATAAATACGGACACTATCAATTCTGTTGAGACTAGCATGGGTTATTCTCTAATCAGCTGATTCTCACTGGCTGGTGACATTGGGATGTCCGGAGATAAACATGAATGCTAGTTAAGGGAACTAGTTCATTGGAGTGACTGGCTGTAAAACTTCATATGGTAGTCTACATATAGATATGTCAGTGAACTTCTTACTGCAGCTTAAGGGCGATGTTCCTTTGACTTGGCGGTGTTTAAGTCATCTTGGTCATGGAGACTTATACTTTGACATCTTAAGCTAGCATCTCCAAGGAGGTGTGGACCCAGGATGATTGGGCATAAGCCGAAGTGCCCGAAGATGTTTGACTTGGGCTAGGTGTGACGTAGTCAACCTAGTGGGAACTGACACACATAGACTATGTCCTGAACCAAGTGGGTATAAGATGGTGAAGGGAATAGGGAACGATTCATTATAGCTGCTGAAGGGTTTCAGAATTGTTTCTGAGGTCAACCGTTGATCTTTCGATTAATTGGGGATCATGATGTACTACTAGGTGCTACTCATGATCGTTCTATAATTGGTTAATTATAGACGACCAACATAAATCGAAAGCCAATTTAGTCACACGCACTACGAGTAATCCGAGGGATTTAAAATGAGTTGAAAATTGGATTTTCCAATCAAGAGAGATTAGGTTTGGTTGAGCCAAACAATAAGTCGAATCTGAATTTTTCAGAGACGCATCGGAAGCGTAAAATGGCTAAGTCTTTTGAAGACTTAATAGATGAATTAAATGAGTTTAATTCATTGGGGCGTGGCCTGGATAGGCCGACCAAAGAGGGTCCCCACCCTCTTTGCTTGGCCGGCCACAACAAAGGGAGGGAACCAAATTGTTTGGTTCAATTTATAAAATAAATCAAGTGTGGTTTGCTTTATAAAATTATGGATGATATAAATTTTTTATATAAACCAAGATTTGGTTTATTTTTCATGGAAATTAAAATGAACCATGGATTGGTTTATTTTATTTTATAAAATCAATCATGGATTGATTTACCATGATAAAGAAATTTATATAAAGAAATTTATATAAATTTATTTTTCATGGAAATTAAAATGAACCATGGATTGGTTTATTTTATTTTATAAAATCAATCATGGATTGATTTACCATGATAAAGAAATTTATATAAAGAAATTTATTTTTTCATGGAAATTAAAATGAACCATCGATTGGTTTATTTTATTTTATAAAATCAATCATGGATTGATTTACCGTGATAAAGAAATTTATATAAAGAAATTTATATGATAAATTTCTTATGAAAATTTATTCCATAAGAAAAAAGAGACTTGATTGATTTTTATCATGAATTAAAATATGATTTTAACCATGATATAAAATCAAGACTTGACATGATGGAATAAGTCATAGAAAATTTATATGATAAATTTCTTATGAAAATTTATTCCATAAGAAAAAGAGACTTGGCGGTTGAGAGACCACTATATAAAGGACCCAAGGTAAGGCTTGGAATTAATTCGAAATAATCAAAGTATTCTTGCTTGGGCTCTCTCCCTCTCCTCCCTTCTTTCTCTTGGCCGGCCTCTCCCTTCTTCTTGCCGTGAGCACAAGGAGAAGCACCGAGGCGACGAAGTTCTTCCGTTGGGACGATCTTCCTCTCCGGCCATCATCACCTTGGGATTGGGCGCAAGTCATCTTCCTCCTCCTCGCAGGAATTGTGATTCCGGTTAACCTTGGTGGTGAGTTTTTTCCGATATGATTACTTCTCTCTTGGTTTCTTGTCGCGTTCTCGGAGAATCTAGTAGTTCTCGAGAACACGAAACTCGTGGCTTTGCGAAGTCATCCCGAAGATACTCGGCGTGGACGCGAATAGAGGCGGAGCTTCCAAGGGACGCTTACGGTTGGATCTCATCCCTTTCATCGAGTTACGCGAGGTAACAAGTAAATTAGTTTACGTTTCTGCAAAATTATAAATATATGATCATGTCTACACAACATAAGGTTGCATGCTTAGATGTGTGGTTAAATAATTTGAGAAATTTTTTATGCTAAACCTTCCGTTGCACGTAATTAATTTTAAAATTACGAACCCGCATTCATGTCAACATGCACCCGGTCCCAACAACATACACATATCAAATACACAAGGGTAAACCTAACTTAAACCCTTTGCCTAAACATCAAAACACATGGTCACTCCGGACCATAGATTGCCCCAATAGGTACCACAAACCTCTCCAAATAATTTGGAAATTTTTGGAGATTTATTGAATTTCTGGTGCATTTCTGAAATTGGGTAAGAAATGGTGAAAATATAGGGTATTAGTTGACTGCCCCCTGGGGCAGTCGATTGAACTCTCCGTGGGTTTTCGATTTGAAGGCACCGTCGACTGGTAACTGTCGCAGTCGACTGATACAAGCTGAAACTGTTTTTCAGCAATCAAAAAGTATCGTAATGATATAAAACAAGTGTATAATCTTATGGGGGTTAATACACTCTGCTTATGATCATTAGAGGTTAAAGGATCTAATAAGAGAGAAATTATTGGAGTCCTTTTGATGTGTGGCAAAGGGGGAGAAGTGCTGGGTTTAAGTAGGAAACCAAACACGCCTTTGCAAGAAATCCTAGGTCAAGGGGGAGCTTAGGTAAAGGGGAAGCAGTGTTGCTCATTTGGTGGCAAAGGGGGAACCTTGGAAAGGTTCTTAAAAAGCCTTTGTAAGTCCAATATAGGGGGAGCCTTTGGAGAGGTTATTAAAAAGCTCGTTTTGGTGAAAATCCTAACTCTTGGGAAGTTAGGTGTAGGGATGCCTTGTGATATGATCCATGCATGTTTGCATTGCATACGCATTGGCGATATAAGTCTAAGGTGAAGCCATGACAACGTAAGTCCAAATGGTTATTAGCATTGTATTTGCTATTTGTTTTCCCTAACTTAAATGTATTGCCAAACATCAAAAAGGGGGAGATTGTTGGGGCAATCTATAGTTCGAAGTGACCATGTGTTTTGATATTTGGGCAAAGGGTTTAAGTTAGATTCACCCTTGTGTTTGATATGTGTATTTGAGTGTGCAGGTTTTACAGGATACACATAGACTTAGTTGGATGTCTTCGGGTCCGGTGAAGGATGACATGGGTGTTGATGCAGTCTGACCCTGATTGTTGTTTTGGTGTTGACACCGATTTTAGTTTAGGATGATGATTATGATTATGGTTAACTCTTGATCGGGGATTAGGCATGTTATGGAAAATCCTAGCTTAGAGGGCTAGGTGTTGGAAAATCCTAACCTGAAGGGTTACGTGTGAAAAATCCTAGCTTAGAGGGCTAGGTGGTGAAAAGTCTTAATTTGGAAGGGTTGGGTGAAAATTCCTAGCTTGGAGGGCTAGGTGAAAAGTCCTAACTTGGAGGGTTAGGTGAGAAGTCCCAACTTGGAGGGTTAGGTGAAAAAGTCCTGACTTGGAGGGTCAGGTCCTAGCTTGCAGGGCTAGGTCTGGAAAAATCCTAATTCGGAAGGGTTGGGTGAAAAGTCCTAGCTTGGAGAACTAGGTGAAAAGTCCTAACTTGGAGGGTTAGGTGCAAATTCCTAACTTGGAGGGTTAGGTGAAAAATTCTTAGCTTGGAGGGCTAAGGTGGATGAAAACCTAGCTTGGAGGGCTAGGTTTGAGTCTCTGGATCGGTCTGGTGATCGATCAGGGAAGCTGGCACGCTGCTCCATCGTGGATCGGTCCGGTGACCGATCCAGCAATGATTGATCAGTCTGGTGACCGATCAGGGAGCACACAGTGAGGTTGGGAACCTACTGTGTGGCTCTTGATCAATCCGGTGACCGATCAGGGAGCAAGCCGTTGCCTTTCTGCTTGGCTCCTAATCGCTCGGGTGACCGATCAGGGAGCAGGCAGCTTCCTCACTGTCTTGTTTCTGATCGGTCCGGTGACCGATCAGGAAGCACACAGTGAGTTGAGTTCCCCTACTGATCTGCTCTAGATCGGTCTGGTGACCGATCAGGATCACTGCTCAGACCGTTCTGGAGAACGATCCAGCATCGCGTGTTCCTCACTATGATCGATCAGGACGGAGCCTGATCGGTCTGGTCATAACCTGATCGGTCTTGTGACCAATCAGGAGGCTCCCTGATCGGTCAGGTGACCGATCAGGAGGGTTGGACTGCGAAGCTCAGAAATCGCTCGGCAAAGGGGTGGATCGGTCTGGTGATCGATCCACAACCTGGGATTGGTCTGGTGATCGGTCCAGGAGAGTCCCAAAGAAATCGCGATTTCTGATTGAGCGTTGGGGACCGATCAGGATAGAGCCTGATCGGTCTAAACCTAGCCTGATCGGTCTGGTGAACAATCAGGAGACCCTCTGATCGGTCCGGTGACCGATCACTTTAATTCAAAATGCACTGTCAGACACTTTGATCGCGTCTGAACGTATCCGATTTTCTGCGCTTCATCTCTGATGCTTGATTCTCTGGTTGATATACTGCTCTAATGATCTGATTAAGCTGCAGGTGATAGGGAAGGATTCAAACACTCAAGGAGAGTCAATGGTAGCCTTTCCTTGGAGCAGGTTTGTCCGTTTTCCATCTCAGGTTGCTACGGCTGGAGCTGCAAACTGGAGCTGCTGACTAGAGCTTGGCTGAGGGAAGCTCAGGGAGTCCAGGGAGAGCTCAGTGGTAGCTGGCGTTGGCAGGTAAGCATCTGGATGCTGCTGTGGGATGGTGTCATCTGTGCTCAGTGGAGAAACAAAAAGGGCGTAGAGGAGAAGAGCTGTAGAGAGTTCGCTGAATCGATTTCTGGCTTGAGTTCTTGCTGCGCATTTGTGTTCTCCACACTTTGCTTGCGTGTTCAAAAGGTTCATCATCTTGAGAAAGCATCTGAAATCAGTGAAGCAACCGTCCCTTGCTTGAGCACTTGGAGGAAGGAATAAGAGGCTTTGAGTTCAACAGCGAGAAGATGCGGAGAAAGGGTTCTTGCGTGAGATCGTCGCTGGGTGAAGCTCGGAGGAAGCTTGCTGTGTTCTTATCTTTGCTAAGTGCTAAGTAAGATCTTTCTTGTGTTTCATTGTGCTTAAACTATATCCTTGATTGAAACACTGTGGAGAGGTTACTCCACCGAGAAGGAGATTGCTTTCTATCTGGTGTTCACCGAGGCTTGATCTGCCGACGATCAAGGGATCGCCCACCTTAAGGGCACGCCAAGGAGTAGGGGCAAGTTATCCCCGAACCTTGTAAATTCTCTTTTTAGTGTTCTTGTGCTTGCTCATAGATTAGGATTTTGATCTTCTGCATACTTTGTTTATTGTGCTTCCGCTGTGCGACTAACGCTTGAAGTGCAGAACTCTGATAAAAGTTTAAAGTCCAAGTGTTTGGCTATATTCACCCCCCTCTAGCCATCCGAGATCCAACAAGTGGTATCAGAGCTTGGGGCTCTATTATTGCGGATTTACAACCGAGAGCTATCATCCATGGCTTTGAGAGAAGGTTTCTCCACCACCCGACCTCCTTTCTTTGGTGGCGCTGACTTTCAATATTGGAGATCAAAGATGGAGTACTATCTTAAGATGGACATCAACACTTGGTTCGCTGTGAAGGAGGGTTTCACCCCTCCTAAGGATGATGAAGGCAAAGAACTTGAGTCGTGGCGGTGGACAGCTGAACAAACTCGAAAGAGTGAAGCCGACGTGAAGGCGGTTGACACTCTACAATGCGGCATGAACAAAGACCAACTCATCAAGGTTGGTCCATTCACAAGTCCAAAAGACTTGTGGAACAAGCTCATCGAACTCCACGAGGGCACCCGAGATTCAAGAATCGCCAAGAGGGGCTTGTTCCTCAATCAACTACAAAATCTCTCCATGAAGGAGAATGAAACCGTAAGTGAGTTACATAGACGGTTCAAGGAAGTCCTCAATGGGCTTCATTCGATTGATGAAAAGGTCGAGAATTGTGACCTTGTGAGGTATGTGCTAAAAGCATTTCCAAGGAATGCATTGTGGGCATCCATGGTGGATGCCTACAAAGTTTCCAAGGATTTATCATTCGTAGAGCAGTGATGAATCTTCCAACTCCTCAAACGCGGCTTCATCATCCTCGGATGATGAAGAGGTATCTTCTCCCGAACTTGAGAAATGTTATAGAGCTATTGCATGCTTAACCAATATGTTGAAGAAGTCAAAAAATAAGGTTAAGTCATTGCAATTGAAAATTGAACAATTGAAAGCATCTAGGGATGATAACATTGATGATTTGCATGTTGAAATGTTAGAGGATGAGATTAAATCATTGAAACTTGAGGTTGGAAATTTGAAATCCTCTAGGGTTGAAGATGTAGATGATTTGCATGATGAATTACTAGAAGAAGAAAATAAATCATTGAAGAGTGAAGTTGAGAGACTCAAGAATATTCTTGAGAAGTTCTCAACTAGCTCTAAGACCCTAGACATGATCTTGAATGCCCAAAGGGTAGTCTACAATAGGGCCAGTATTGGTTACCGACCCAAAGAACCTTCATTCGTGTCTTTGATGTCTAGGACTGATATGAGACAATCTAGGACACCCAAGGTTCAAAAGACAGTTGTCAAGGCATGGGTGCCTAAGTCTTGTTTAGTAGGTGCTTTAGGTCCCAAGGTTTGGGTACCTAAAATTTCTATTTTTCGAATTGTGTAGGTTATGATTGAGGGGGAGCATCTATCAACTTGGTTCATTGATAGTGGGTGCTCCAAACACATGACCGGGGATAGATCATTGTTTACCACACTTCACAAGAAATGTAGAGGTAACGTTTCATTTGGTAACAATGGTAGTCTTAAGGTCATAGGAATAGGAGACATTCAAATATCCGAATGTCTTAGAATTTCAAATGTCCTTCTAGTCAAGGGGATGACATTTAATCTCCTAATTGTCAGTCAATTGTGTGACACGGGTTACACAATTGATTTTCAGCCAAGTCAATGTCTAGTTAGACAACATGACACATTGGACACGGTACTAGTAGGAACAAGAGTAGACAATATTTATCAAGTTTCATTTAAAAGTGCTACTAATGCTTTTGCTAAATGTTTCATGTCAAAAGAAGAAGAGTCCACCCTTTGGCACCGGAGGCTAGCACATGTGAACATGAAGAACATTCGGAAGTTGGCCAACAAGGGATTAGTTCGTGGCTTACCAAGCATCAAGTATGAAAAAGACAAACTTTGCGATGCATGCCAAATGGGTAAGCAAACAAAATCTGCACATAAAGGTAAAAGCGCTGTAAGTACATCCGCTTTAGATTTACTTCACATGGATCTATTTGATTGTAGTACTATCATATCATTGAATGGAAGTAGATATTGCTTTGTTATCATTGATGATTTTACTGTTGGATCGAGAGAACCGATAGAGGGGGGGGTGAATATCGGAAAACGTTCGGATTTGAGATAGAGAAATTGCACAGCGGAAGATTAATACAAAACACACAAACACAGAGATTTTTACTTGGTTCGGAGCCTAGGTCGACTCCTACTCCATGGCCCATGGTCGTTGACCGTTTACTTTGGGCAATTCTATATGAGGCGCAAAAATAGTTTACACAAATGGATTACAATAGTAGTGTAATAAGCACAGAATTAAAAGATCGCTCTTTTGTTACCGACGTCTGAGGTAGATTGACTTTTCGGAGCGGAGGGACGTCGTCGGCTCGAGTTGGGAAGTTTCCAGAGCAGAGTGCGGGAGCAGAAGAGCGTCGAAGCGTTGAATGAATTGCTGCTTTGAAGCCTTGGTTCGAGGGTCCTTTTATAGGGCCTGGGGGCGCCTGGAACATCGGGGGCGCCCCCCTACGTGTCAGTTGATCCGGTAATTGCTCGGTCAGCTTCTTATCCCTTTACATTCGGGATCAGCTTTCACCGGGGCGCCCGGAGCGCTCGAGGCGCCCGTATTGACCGGGTCAAACTTTCATCCGTTGGCTTCGAGGGGAGCTGCATCGGTAGTTGGCGCTGGGGGCGCCCGGAGCACTGGGGGCGCCCGGGAGCAGCGGGGGCGCCCGGGAGCACGGGGGCGCCCGGGAGATGAGCTGTCGAAGCCTGCTCTTATTTTATGTGTTTTGTGTTCACCTTGGGGGCGCCCGGGACACTCCAGGCGCCCTGGTCAGCTGTTGCCTCATTCCATTGAGGCTCTCTGAGCTGCAGACACTCGTTCCTTCGGTCCTGCATCCAGGGTTAGTCCAATTAGTCCAAAACACCATAAAATAATAAAATATTAGTTTATACAGTCTTAGCTGTCTTGGTTCTGACTTTGGGCCTCCAAAATGGAGCCCTAGGTCGAACCGATGCCTACTGTTCCCTTGACGGGGAATGTGTCCTCACCTACTCCTCTCGGGAGAATGTACCTGATGCCAACCGCTCCTCTGGTTGGACTTTTGCCTGGCGGTCCTTTGCTAGGTCTTGGATACCGAGCTATCCCTCGCCCGATGCCTAGCATTCCTTTGCTAGGGCTTCAGTCCCAAGCTGTCCTTCGCCTGGCGCCTAGCAGTCCTTCGCTAGGGCTTTTCACCTTGGCATTCCTTCGCCAGTGCCTAGCAGTCCTTCGCTAGGGCTTTTTACCCTGGCATTCCTTCGCCAGTGCCTAGCAGTCCTTCGCTAGGACTTTTTACCCTGCACACTAGAGTGACATGTTAGATAACAAGTAAATCTTAACTTTTGAACCCTGTTGCCATTATCAAAACACAGGTTTGACTTTGGTGCTTTCTACACCAACAATCTCCCCCTTTTTGATTTATGGCAACCCTAGTTCAAAAAGTTAAGTTTAATCAAAGCATGTAAAAACATTTTGTTCCCTCCCCCTGGAAGGACTCTCCCCCTAGATTTTTCAAAAATTCGTGGGGTTCTAAGTTTAAGGAAAAATTTTTTACTTAGAGTTATTTTCAACAGAAGGCTTTTGTATTTTCAAAAATGATTTTTGCACTTTTGAAAACTTAGGTTTTGGTACTTGGAAATCATTTGACAACTTAATTTTTAAAAGTACATAGAAGAGTTTTTGAAAGCATGAGTTTAGAGTACTTAAAAAAAATTTTGAAGCCTTATGTTTTAAAGTACTCAAAAGTCTTTGAAAGCTTTAACTTAAGTACTTAGTAAGATTTTAAAAAGAACTTAAGTACTTAGTAAGATTTGAAAAACTTTAGTAAATTTTTGAGAATCTTAAGTACTTAGAAATTTTTGAAAAGCTTAAGTACTTAGAAAATTTTTGAAAAGCTTAAGTACTTAGAAAATTTTTGAAAAGCTCAAGTACTTAGAAATTTTTTGAAAAGCTTAAATACTTAGAAGATTTTTGAAAAGCTCAAGTACTTAGAAAATTTTTGAAAAGCTTAAGTACTTAGAAAATTTTTGGAAAGCTCAAGTACTTAGAAAATTTTTGAAAAGCTTAAGTACTTAGAAAATTTTTGAGAAGCTTAAGTACTTAGAAAATTTTTGAAAAGCTTAAGTACTTTATTTGAAACTTAATACTTTTTGAATAAAGGATAGAGTTTTTGAAAAAATTTTGAGCTAGAAAATTTTAAACTCTCTCCTTTTCTATCTCTCCCCCTTTGCCATATATAAAAAAACAGATAAATACAGCAGGAATTAAACTGCATAACGGAAATAAATTTCATAAAGGAAAATATTTGCATGATTTTGCTGTATTGAACCAATTCATGATAAGAGTTAAACCAAATCAGTTAACTTTCTCTTGTAGGGACCTGTCTAACCCATTTAGCTACTTACTAACTGTTATAAGCAGTAGTTTTTGCTAGGGTTAGTCAAGTTAAGTGTTTCTGTTCAAGTTAGATTTTCTAAACTTGACACTTAACCTGATTGCTGTGTAAGTTGTATTTAGTGCCTTAATTACTGCAGATGCACTGACTTAAAGCATCTTGAATTAAGGTAAAGACCTAAGCATCTCAACCCTTTCTAGGTTATCAATCAAAAGTACCCTAAGGTGCTTGTGAGATGCTGGCTTCTAAATCTATAGGTGCATGCAGTTCTAGGGTTAGGGCCTAGGCTAAGTCCATTTGCGAAAAAAATCCTAGTTTTGAAAGGGGGTAGTTTTGAAATAAAGCTAAGTCGAAAAGAAAAAAACTGATTAAAGAAAAACAGTTTTTCAAATTCTTTTAGAAATTGATTTTTAAATCAAATAAAGCAGAAAAAATGAGTTAATCTATTCTACTAAACACAATCCTAACTGTCTATCAAATAGAACAAGTACTCATTTCCATAAGTCAGCTAGTCAAATAGAACAAAACAAGTACTCAGAATTCAACACAGTCATACAAGTCAAGCATAAGTCAACCCTACAGAGTTACGGCAGTCAAATAGGTACTGGTACAATGCTAAGCAAATCTAGGACGAGGGACCGGGATGATCAGAGGGGCCTGGCTGCCAGGATCGAAATAGGGTCATCATCTCGTGATACTGTGCATCTTTGGCCTCCCTCTCAGTTCTATACTGTGCATCTCTGGCCTCCCTCTCAGCTCTAAGGGCGCTCATATACCCGGTGTAGTAGCCTAGATTTGTCTCCATGTTCTCGGTATGATTGGCCTCCACTTCCTCTCGGAGACTCTGAACATGTGTCTCCAGCTGTGCCACTCGATCGTAGAGTGTCGGTGGAGCGAGCTTGTCTATGTGCGCTCGGGCTGCTGCCGCTATATCTCCGACGTCAACGTCTATCTCCTCGTCTGAGTCGATCGGAGCCCCGGCCTGCTGTCGTCTCCAACTCAAAACCCCGATGGCCGATACCTCTAGACCCGCTAACGAGAAGTTCCTAAATCCTATTTCATCAAAATCGGTCATAGCGGTTATTTCACCCACGGTTATGTCACGACCGTGGTGATGAAGGAGAGAGGTGATGATGTGGCAGAATGGAGTGCGCACTCGTCCCTGAGTCGTAACACTGGACACATGCAGAATAGTATGAAATATGTGTAGTCCAATGTCTATGTCAAGGTGATGGACTAGGGCATACAGAAGGAAGGCATGAAAGGGTCGCATGGTCCCAAGATCTCTAGTGGAGTGTGGTAAGATACAGCGGACCAGGACTCTGTACAGGGCATAGTCCTGTGCCTGAAGTTCAACGGCTTGGAATCATCTATTTGCGGGGAGTGCTTCCCTATAGAAATAGGAGTGGATGGTGTCTAAGGTAATGTGAGAGTAGGGAGGATCAAATGGAGGATTCCTAGGTGGATAGCAGCAAAATGTGGACTGAGAGGGTCGTAGTCTAAGGAATCGGTTCAGCAAAGTAGGGGTGATAGACAGAGGTATCCCTTGAACAGTAGTGTAAAACATGAGATTATCTTGTCGAACTATGTTATTGTAGAATTCTGCACATAAGGATTCATTAATGGTATGAGTGTAGAAGACAAGATTATCTAATTGATAGAAGTTTATAATATTCATGGTTAAGGGGCATGATTGGGTAAAGAAGTGTCTATTAAGATAGCTTGTTTTAATAGGCTTATAAATGGTTTGAGCAAACTTATTACATAATTCTAGAGTAGGGAATCTAGGGTCGGGACTCGGTTCAGCACCGGGGTTCGCTTGGGCTTGGTTTGCTCGGCGTTTTCTAAGTTAAGAGGTATAAGAAGAGAGTAATTCTAAGTGTATTAAAGAATTTAAAAATAATTGTAAATGCATAAGATAAATCATATCGGGGAGGCATGATGAGATTTGGGAAGCACAAGTGTCACTTGATCTTCTTAGAAGGAAGGAAGTAAGGAAGGAAGTTGGTTTTTGGTGTGGGAAGAGGAGGAGGTTCGGATGCCCTTATATAGGCATTTCAACGGGGGCGCCCGGGAGCTCCCGGGCGCCCGGGTCAGTGGTCTCTGCCTTTGGCAGAGACTGCAGCTGGATGGGGGCGCCCGGAGTGCTCCGGGCGCCCGGGTCAGGGCGTGTTTGCAGCTTTTGCTGCATTGGCTGTGATGGGGCGCCCGCGTGGTTCCGGGTGCCCTGGTCAAGGGTCAGACTCAACTTTTCGCCTCGAGAGAGGGAAAAGGCATGGTGGGGGCGCCCGGGTGGTTCCGGGCGCCCAGGACTGTATAGGAAAAGACAAGTTTTATGTCTTGTCATCTTTTAACCATGGTTTAATCGGTTTGACCATGGGTTAATCAGTTTGACTATTATGGCCATGGTTTGACCATGTTGACCATGGTTTGACCATGACCTTAACTATAGGATTAACTCATAATATAGGCATTTAAATAATTTCCCATTGAGTCTTAATCTTACTGTCTCACCCAATCTAGGGTTTTCAATCACGTTAGCTTTATAGGTTTTGTGAGACAAGTTTTGATAAGTAAAATTATTTTGAAAAATTATTATTTATTTTGAAAATCTTAAATTAATTTTTGAAACAGTTAAGTTTATTTTGAAAGAGAATGTTTGAATCTATACTTAACTGAAAGTTGTGTTAGATTTGAATTTGACAAAAAGTAATTTGAATTTGAAATTCAAAAATTGGCTTCCAGGTCTTGGCGAGGCACTAGGCCTTCTTTGGCCGTAGCCTTATTGGATTATCAACCCTTTCCTTGACAAAGCCGTTTAATGAAATTTCATTTTCAAAATTAATCTTTGAAAAAGTTCTGGTCTAACTAGTTTGGATTTTGGATCGGTAGCTTCGGCTAGTTTCACTAGTCTAGAGAGACCAATTAAACTTGATCTTATTAGAATTGGTTTCCCTAACGTACTATCATCTCACCTCCACCCAATACTATGTTTTCAAATTTCAGTTAAGTTTGTTCAGTCCTTATACTAACCTAAGTCTAAGCATGGTAAATTGTAGAAATTTAAATAAACAATCAGTCGGGCCAATTTCAATCAAGAATTAAATTCTATCTAACAATAAATATTATTTTCAATTTGGCTCCCCCTGGACTATAGCCCCGATAATGGTTTGGCAAGATGTGAATCTTGTCCTTGGGGATCCAATATTGATTTGATCCAGTTTGTTGGTTCAGGCATAGCTTTGGTACCCATGCCTGAATTTTTGGTCTGGATTGGTTCAGTACAGCAAAGTAAGATCTTTGTCGGGATTTGGTTCTATAGCCAAGTCCGGATCGATTTAGAACGGACTTCTGTTTTCCAAGAATCATGTCAAGATTCTTGGAACCAGAAGTAAATCATTCTAAGGCAGCTCTAAGATCCTTAACCTGAGTTTTCAGGATTTAGAGTCAGCTCCCTCTTTCAGGAGTTTTACTTCCTGTCGGAGGGATTCGACTCGGAGTTTGGCTTTCGCCAAATCTCGAGAAAGATAAGAAATAAGATCATTTAATTGACTTCTATTGAAACCACTTACCTTGATTTCACCGTCTTCTGAAAATGTTAGTCTGTCGTCGTCCTCTTCTGATTCTGACTTGGTCTCGACTTCTTCTGAGGCGGTTAGGGCTAGTAGGTTTGATTGGGGTGCTTCTTCTTCTTCTTCTGAGGAAGATTCGTCCCAGGTTGCTTGGAGTGCTTTCTTTCTTCTTGTCTTCTTGGTCTCCTTCAGGTTTGGACACTCTGTCTTGTAGTGACCCTTCTTCTTGCACTCGTAGCAAGTCACGTTGGGCTTGTTTTTGTCGTTTGTGGGTTCAGCTGGTTCGTCCTTTCTTTGGTTAGCCTTCCTTCTGTTGGTTTGGTTTTTCAATTCTTTATAGTAGCTTCGGGCCAGTCGAACTAGCTTAGGTCGATCTCCTTCTTCGTCTTCTGAGTCTGAGTCTGAGTTAGACTCGGGTTCAGGTTGTGGATTTTTCTTTATTGTCTTTCCAGTTTTTCCTGCAATAAAGGCAATACCTTTCTCGGCCATATTGCAGTTAGTTTGTTCATGAAATTCTAATTCGGAAAATAATTTATCTAGTTTAATTTTTGAGAGATCCCTTGAAACCTTGTATGCATCTACCATAGATGCCCACAAGGTGTTTCTAGGGAAAGCATTTAAAGCATACCTTATTAGGTCACGGTTTTCGACCTTGTGACCTATAGCGTGAAGACCGTTTATCAATTCTTGGATTCGTGCGTGAAGCTGGGCTGCTGTTTCGTTGTCGGCCATCTTGATGGTATACAATTTGTTCAGGAGCAGATCTCTTTTACTGATCCGGGTGTCTGATGTTCCTTCGTGCAGCTCGATCAATTTTGCCCACAACTCCTTAGCACTGTTGAAGGGGCCCACCCGATTCAGCTCCTCTTTTGTTAAGCCGCATTGGAGGGTCTGAGTCGCTTTTGCATCTGCTTCGATTCTTCGTTTCAGAGCGGTGTCCCACTCTGTGTAGCTTTGAGGAACTCCTTCAGCATTTTTGGGTATCTCCAGTCCGGACTGGATGATAATCCATATGTCCACCTGAGTTTTCAAGTGGACCTCCATTCAACTTTTCCAGTAGGAAAAGTCTTCTCCACTGAAAAGTGGAGGTCTGGCGGTGCTGAATCCTTCTTGCATGGCCATTTAATCTGAAAAAAATAACTAAAATTTTTTTTCCAAGACTTGGTCTTGGATTAGTAGTGCGGGATAAGGAAAATATCGAGGGGTGTTGCACCAACCTCGATTAACGAAAAAAAATTCGAACGAAAAGTATATTAGAAAAAATTCGAACGAGAGAAAGAAATAAAATTAAAAATCCGAAAAATTTTCAAACTGGTGGTTGCACCAAATTTGAACTTCCCCGCTCTGATACCACTTGTTGGATCGAGAACCGATAGAGGGGGGTGAATATCGGAAAACGTTCGGATTTGAGATAGAGAAATTGCACAGCGGAAGATTAAAACAAAACACGCAAACACAGAGATTTTTACTTGGTTCGGAGCCTAGGTCGACTCCTACTCCAAGGCCCACGGTTGTTGACCGTTTACTTTGGGCAATTCTATATGAGGCGCAAAAATAGTTTACACAAGTGGATTACAATAGTAGTGTAATAAGCACAGAATTAAAAGATCGCTCTTTTGTTACCGACGCCCGAGGTAGATTGACTTTTCGGAGCGGAGGGACGTCGTCGGCTCGCGTTGGGAAGTTTCCGAAGCAGAGTGCGGGAGCAGTAGAGCGTCGAAGCGTTGAATGAATTGCTGCTCTAAAGCCTTGGTTCGAGGATCCTTTTATAGGGCCTGGGGGCGCCCGGAACATCGGGGGCGCCCCCCCTACGTGTCAGTTGATCCGGTAATTGCTCGATCAGCTTCTGATCCCTTTACATTCGGGATCAGCTTTGACCGGGGCGCCCGGAGCGCTCGGGGCGCCCGTATTGACCGGGTCAAACTTTCATCCATTGGCTTCGAGGGGACCTGCTTCGGTAGTTGGCACTAGGGGCGCCCGGGAGCAGCGGGGGCGCCCGGGAGATGAGCTGTCGAAGCCTGCTCTTGTTTTATGTGTTTTGTGTTCACCTTGGGGGCGCCCGGGACACTCCGGGCGCCCTGGTCAGCTGTTGCCTCATTCCTTTAAGGCTCTCTGAGCTGCAGACACTCGTTCCTTCGGTCTTGCATCCAGGGTTAGTCCAAAACACCATAAAACAATAAAATATTAGTTTATACAGCCTTAGCTATCTTGGTTCTGACTTTGGGTCTCCAAAATGGAGCCCTAGGTCGAACCGACGCCTACTGTTCCCTCTACGGGGAACGCGTCCTCACCTACTCCTCTCGAGAGAATGTACCTGATGCCAACCGCTCCTCTGGTTGGACTTTTGCCTGGCGGTCCTTTGCCAGGTCTTGGATACCGAGCTGTCCCTCGCCCGGTGCCTAGCATTCCTTCGCTAGGGCTTCAGTCCTAAGCTGTCCTTCGCCTGACGCCTAACAGTCCTTCACTAGGGCTTTTCACCCTGGCATTCCTTCGCCAGTGCCTAGCAGTCCTTCGCTAGGGCTTTTTACCCTGGCATTCCTTCGCCAGTGCCTAGCAGTCCTTCGGTAGGACTTTTTACCCTGCACACTAGAGTGACATGTTAGATAACAAGTAAGACTTAACTTTTGAACCCTGTTGCCATTATCAAAACACAGGTTTGACTTTGGTGCTTTCTGCACCAACAATTACTAGATATACATGGACTTATTTTCTAAAATATAAGGACCAAACCTTAGATGTTTTCATTTCCTTTTGTAAAAGAGTTGA
The DNA here is from genome assembly GCA_024364735.1 of Boesenbergia rotunda. NCBI lineage: Eukaryota > Viridiplantae > Streptophyta > Magnoliopsida > Zingiberales > Zingiberaceae > Boesenbergia > Boesenbergia rotunda. Next base: position 20,372 of record JAGFNQ010007543.1, read on the forward strand.
AAATGAAAAATCATCAACAATTAAGACAATTAGAAGTGATCATGGAGGTGAATTTCAAAATCAACGATTCTTAGAATTTTGTCAAGATAGAGGTTATAGACATGAGTTCTCCACTCCTAGAACACCACAACAAAATGGTGTTGTAGAGAGGAAGAACCGTGTTCTACAAGAGGCTGCACGAAGCATGCTTAATGAGTACTCACTACCGAGTTACTTATGGGCTGAAGCTGTAAATACAGCTTGCTATGTGCAAAACCGAGTCCTCATTCGTAGGTTCTTAGGAAAGACTCCCCATGAACTTTGGTTTGGAAAACCACCTACGGTTAAACACCTTAGGGTGTTTGGTTGTAAGGTATTCATTCTAAACACCAAGGATCACCTTGGAAAGTTCACGGCAAAGGCTGATGAAGGGATACTAGTCGGGTATTCCCTAGTTAGCAAAGCCTATCGAGTCTACAACAAAAAATCTAGATTAGTTGAAGAGTCTTCTGATGTTGTCTTTGAAGAAATTCTGAAAGTCAATGGTCAATCAGAAGATGAAGTCCAATTCGAACCTAGGAGACTAAGTTTGAATGAGAGTCCAAATGTTGTTGATGGTGATGAATCCGATGACGGTGAGCCTAGACAACCCATAGATCAGTCGGATACTGAGGCTGAACCTATGTCTAGTGAACTCATTCAAGAAGCACCACCAACACCTAGGCAAACTAGATTAGCCTCTAGTCATCCCCAAGACCAAATTGTTGGAGACATTCACCATGGGATTAGAACTAGATCATTCTTTAGGAATGAGGCTAATGAAGTTGCCTTAATTTCCGAAATTGAACCTAGAAAAATTGATGAAGCATTAAATGATCCCGATTGGATCATTGCAATGCAAGATGAACTAGGTCAATTCGAAAGGAGTCAAGTTTGGGACTTAGTTCCTAGACCTAAGAAGACCACCATCATTGGAACTAAATGGGTCTTCAAAAATAAATTGAACCATAAGGGAGAAATCATTAGAAACAAGGCACGCTTAGTAGCCAAGGGCTATAGTCAAGTTGAAGGCCTTGATTATGATGAGACCTATGCTCCCGTGGCACGATTAGAGTCCATCCGATTGATGCTTGCATTTGCAGCATATCGAGGCTTCAAGTTATATCAAATGGATGTCAAATCGGCCTTTCTAAATAGTTTGATTAGAGAAGAGGTCTTTGTCGAACAACCTCCAGGGTTTGAGAGTACCGAATTTCTAAACCACGTGTTCAAGCTCAAAAATGCACTTTTTGGCCTTAAACAAGCACCCCGAGCTTGGTACGAGCGGTTGTCGACATTTTTAATTGAAAAAGGCTTTGTAAGAGGTCAAATAGACCCTACACTATTTCTGCGTAGAGATGGTGATAATATTTTTGTAGCCCAAGTATATGTCGATGGCATAATTTGTGGCTCAAATAACAAGGGCTATTTGAATGAATTCATTGGACACATGGAAAGTGAATTTGAAATGAGTTTAGTGGGAGAGTTGACCTTCTTCCTTGGACTTGAAATCAAACAAACCCGAGATGGGATCCATGTGCACCAATCGAAATACACACAAGAAATGCTCCGTAAATTCAATATGAGTGATTCAAAAGAGGTAACCACTCCCATGGCTACAAACACAAGATTAGACAATGATGAGAGTGGTAAACCTGTTGATTTGACTCAATATCGGAGCATGATAGGTAGTTTGCTATACCTCACAGCTAGGCGACCTGACATTCTTTTCGCTGTGGGTATGTGCGCAAGGTATCAAGTTTGTGCCAAGGAATCTCATTTAATCGCTGTTAAGAGGATTTTGAGATATCTTAAAGGCACAATAGGAGTCGGTCTTTGGTACCCCCGTACCGAATCATTTGATCTGATTGGCTATACCGATTCTGACTACGCTAGATGTAAGTTAGACCGGAAAAGCACAAGTGGGGGATGTCAATTTTTAGGATCATCTTTAGTTAGTTGGTCAAGTCGGAAGCAACATTGTGTTGCTTTCTCCATGACAGAGGCAGAATATATCGCCATGGGAGAGAGCGTATCACAATTGTTGTGGATGATTCACACTCTAGAGGACTATGGATTGAGTTACAAAAGTGTGCAAGTGTTGTGTGACAACATTAGCACGATTAATCTAACCAAGAATCCAGTCCATCATTCTAGGACCAAACATATTGAAGTGTGTCACCACTTCATTAGGGATCATGTTGCTAGGGGAGATATTGTACTCTCACATGTAGAGTCCAAGTCAAATCTCGCTGACATTTTCACTAAACCACTCCCCGAAAATGAATTTAGTTTCTTAAGAAGGGAGTTGGGAATGTGTCGCGCTTCATAGTTTTCAAAATGCATTCAAAATCCTCTATGATTATTTCGAAATTGTTGGAAAATAATTGGGTAACTTTGGGAACATCTCACACAAACCATAAGGTTTACCAAAATGTTTTTGTTTGCTAGATATGGGGTGAGATGCTAAGATCAACTCAATTTCTCAAAATGTCAAAGCATCCCTTGAGAAGTTAAGTTGACGAGATAAAAATCACTTTGGTGACCAAGTATGGGGAAAACCAATGCATAACACATGTGTATTTGGCTCCATGATCATACTTGGACATTCCAATCAAGGAAACTTGATTGGAAACTTGATTTTGATAGAAACTTGGTTGAAATTGTTTGAATGATTGTTGATTGAGTTTGACTCCACTTGGGTGGAGCAAAGTGATTGTTGAACCTATAAGGACCTTTGATTCATGTTTAAGGATCAATTATAGTCAAGGGATCGCTTCCGAGATCGATATCTTTAATCAAATCCTTTCAGAAATCGTGACAAACTCTGAAACTGAAAGTTTCAGCTCATATCAGGCAGTATCAGGAACCCTGATCAGTCACTGGACCGATCAGGAGTAGGGATGATCGGTCCCCGGACCTATCTGGCTCCCTCCTGCATTGATCGGTCCACAGACCGATCAGAAGGGTCGGCCGAGACATTGCTGATTTTTGTTCAACCATTCTATGCTAGCCTGGATCGGTCCCCGGACCGATCTGGCACACTGTCGGGATAGGTCCACAGACCGTTCAGGGGGCTTCCCGAATATCATCCGACCTTACTATTCGCTTCCTGATCGATCAGCCGATCGATCAGGAGCCTTCCTGATCGGTCACCCGACCGATCAGGACCAGGCCAGTCCGATCAGGCTAGAGCCTGATCGGTCTGGGCGTTCTCAGATTGAACGGTGATCCGTTCAATCGCATTAAAGTCTGGTTGGTGGACCGATCCACCAACCGATTAACTCCTCCAAAACCTCTCATTGCCGAACCCTAGCGTCGAAAACTCCCTCTTGCGCCTCTTCAACCTGCGTGAGAGCCTTGTCTCCTTCTTCCTCTTCCGAGTGAGCTATTGTGCGCGTCCGTGCGATCCAGAGAAGGATTCCTACGAGCTCTTCCTTCTTCCTTTGAGTTTCTCTCTCACTGAAGGGTTTTTCGTTCATCTCTTGCGCCGAGAGCACCTCCTGCGCGAGCTTTTCTTCCAATCTTCAAGAACTTTTTCAATGGCACCAAAGTAAGTGTGTTTATCATTTCTCTTTACAAGTCAGTTCATAAAATATGTCTGTGAAGCTAACCATGTTTTGGTGTTTTGCTTGTTGTTGTGTCGTGACCTTTTGTGTTGACCGTGACCCTCTTGCCATGTCTTACCTTATGATTACTCTTCCCGTGATCAAATCTTGGGTTTTTGATTAAACCATGTTCATGTGATCAATTCAATCTTGCTCATTTGATTATCCTATACCATGACCAATTCTTGTATTGTTTTTGTGTGTCATGATTACCTTGATTCGAACTCTTGCCATGATCAACTCAAATCTCTAGAAAATCATCTAAGGGAAAGGAACCAATGGAGGGAAGCTCAGAGGGCAAAGGCTCTTCATCATCTATACCCCCTTCAAGGCCTCCACCACCTCCACATACTAGATTTCATAATATTACTCTCGCTCTAAACTTCCAATGGCACATTTTCAAACTCATGCCATGTCGAACCGTAGACCAAGCCTTTATCTACGAACATTGTCCAACAGTTCGACAAATTATTGAATATTATAATTTTCAACCCATTTTATACCTTAAGAGGCCAATTAACCTTGATTTGGTCTCTGAATTCTATAACAACATGGTCAGTGGGGAGGGTACGGGGTGGAAAACCCGCGTTGCCAGTGTCGACCTTGATTTTAATCTATCTATTTTCACTGACTTCCTTGGTTGTCGCCGGTCAGAAAATGATTTTTCTCTCTACCCTTATCCTCCTGATCCTCTTCCAGTTCCCTTTGATGGAGCCACTCCTGATTCCATCTACGAGTACTTTCTAGGCCATCCCAGGCCAAGGGGTTCCGATGAGAGCACCCATGATTTTCCCATATTTTCTACTCTTCATCTTTCCCCCGTTGAGTATGTTTTGTTTAAGATCATCATCAATTATCTCCTTCCAACTACTTCGAAACACCTAGATGAGATTCACCCGTTCCACTGCTTAATGCTCTACGGGATGTATCAGCAGTTAGACATTGACCCGGTGGCTTCGGTGTATTTCTCCATCATCGTCTACAGTATGCAGTCCGCCCAGACAGTCTACATGTCATTCGGCCATATCATCACTGCCTGGCTGGAGTCAGTTGGCATTGACGTTTCATAGGGCTACATTATACCCATGGTTCGACAGGACTGTGTAGGACCGGTGTCGTCGATAGAGGGGGGGGTGAATATCGATCGTGAAAAATCTTTCGGAATTCTTCGTAAAGCTTTTGTTCGTTCTGGACTTAGAATATTAGTAGCGCAGAGGAAAATAAATAGAACGAAAAACAAAGCGAAGGACACAGCGGATTTTTACTTGGTTCTCGACCTCCCAGGGTCAGTACATCCAAGGCCTATGCACGGGAACGCCCGTCCACTATTGGTCTCCTTCGCGGACTTTCCGGAGGCGGAGAAACTTGACTTACAGTGCAGGATTACAAGCAATAATATAGAAATTTAAGTACGGTAATTAACTAAAAGCAAACCAACAAGACAAAGTCTGAAGCTCGGCCGATCTGGACCTCCGAAGTGCCGCGCACCTCCCAGTCGTAGAGCCTCGTCTCTAGCATGTTGTTGTCGGTCAGAATGCTTGGGATCGCTCTTGGAAGTTGTTGTTGAAGCAAAGGGGTCGAAGCCCCTTATATAGGCCTCCTGGAGGCGCCCTGAATGCTGGGGGCGCCCCGGAAGACTCGGTCAAACTTTATCCCTGCGCCTACCTCGCCGCAGCTGATAACAGCTTTGACCAGGGTGCCCCGGACCTTCCGGGCGCCCTCATGGAGGCTTATCTGTGTTTCTGACACGAAACAGCATAAACAGGTTCGAACCCGGGCGCCCCGGACGCTCCGGGCGCCCCGCTTGACACCTGTTCTGCCTGCTTCACTTTTACTGCATCTTTAGCACTGAATGGGGGCGCCCCCACTGTTGGGGGCGCCCTGGATGCATGCGGGTGCCCCCAACACTGGGGGCCCCCTGCTTAGGGCCTCCAGCAGCCTACAATTTCTTCCACTCTTGGTACCTGCAAGATATATAACCACAAAGCATAGATACATATAATATTGGTCTTAAGGACTTGGTTCTGACTTCGGATCTCCACGAAACCCTAGGTCGAACCAGCACAAGTTTCCTTCTTCGAGAACTTGCCCTTCACCTACTCCTTTCAGGAGACGATTGCCACCCAGCCCTTCGGGTGGACTTTTGCTTAGCTTCCGATACCTCCGGACCTCGAGACGCCCAAACCCTGACCCGTCTCTACTCCTGTCCTTAGTCATCACTCAGCTAAGTTGCTCAGTCCCTTGGACCAAGACTTCATTCCCTAGCAGTCCTTCGCCAGGTGCCTAGCAGTCCTTCGCCAGGTCTTCATTTCCTAGCAGTCCTTCGCCAGGTGCCTAGCAGCCCTTCGCTAGGTCTTCTATGCCTAGCATCCCTTCGCTAGGTGCCTAGCGGCCCTTCGCTAGGTGATGAACCCGATTTAGCTAAGTTAAGTTGTCACGAAATGTGTGGGTCCATCAGAATTTAATATGAATAAAAATGTGCTGGAAACCCTTTTTGCAATCAAAAATATGAAAACGTAGTAAAGGGGCCACAGGTCGTATTTTTCCTCGGGACTAGTTGAGCTAGTTTGATTCTAACTTGCATTTATGTGTCATTTATGAATTTTCGGGTTTCAAATAAATATTTAGGTTTTGGGTTCAATTAGAAATAAAATCGCAATGAAAATAAAGGCACTCAACTAGATGAGCCAAACAAAGTAAGTGCCACTAAGAAACTCAACTAATGGAACTAAATGAACCAAGGTAACTTAACCGAAGTTGCAAAACAGATCTGATAGCACATCCAAATCAAATGCAAAGCTATCTAAAAACAGTCCAATACAAAATCAATGCCAAGCCTTACTTGATACAAGTTGTGGGCAAGTAAATCAAGACAACTTATATGCCAAATATGAACTACAATTCGGAAACGATCCAAGTTCGAATGCAACTGATTTCAATCACAGCAATTCACTAAAAGGTAAGTTAAATTTTGATACAAAGCAGTGCTGAACTTATCTTGATACATCCTGCAGAAAATTTCAGCAAACTTTGCACGCAAAGGATAAGAAAACTATATACCAATTTGACTCTAAACGCAGGGAATGGGCTGATCAAATTGAGACTGATGCTAGCATGAAATTAAGTGGAATGCAGATACGAGCTGATGCAATGGTTTACTAGCTAGCAACATCGCTGTGGGCTGAAATCAAAATGCAAACTCAGCTGAAGAAATGCAGAAATAATACAAACTCTGCTAACTATAAAAATTGATGGAAAATTCAGGAACTACAACTTGAAATGCAGGTCATGAAGCTGAGTTTCAGAAACTATGATGTGCAGAAATTGGGAACTGCTGAGTGGAGTTTGGTACGCAGAATAGGGACTGATTTACAGGAAATTGAAACTGAAATTCAGAAACAATGGATGTATAGAAATTGGAAACTAAAAACAGGGAAACTGATACGCTACAACCAAATGCATAAACAAATTGATCAAGCGGAGATCTAATGCAATGGTTCACCAAACAATAACCTCTTCATGTGCTGGACTCGAAAACATAGAAATAAATTGGGGGAATGCAGAAACCAAACTGAAATTTCAGAAACTAAGGGTTGATATGCAGGATTAACTCAAGCTGACCAAAAGGAAATTCCGAAATAAAACTAAATATGAAGCAAACTTGGATCAACTAGATTCATACACTAAGTGTGATCTCTAATTGCAGGAAATAAACTAAACACTAATCGGATTCAAAAGAAATTGCAAAAACCAGAAATGAAACTTGGCACGCAGAATAGAAATTCAGAAACGCTAACAGGAAGTGGCACGCAAGAAATGGACAAAGTAATAAGCTATAATTTGAAGTTTTTGTGCACTAAACTCACTCACTAACTAATTTACTTACTGAATTGAATCTTAACTACCGCAAAAACAAGTCTAAACAGAAATTACAGCAACTAAATAGAAATCAGAAACAAAATTGTGACAGTAATGAAATTACAGCTAAGAACTAAAATTAGTTAAAGAAATCTACTCCTCAATCCTTCCCTAACTCGAGTACTCCTTGTTCGTCACGCAAGTGTGAGCCTCGAACCCGCAAGCTCAACAAATCGATGGAGAACATCATCTGCAATTCAAAACCAGCTCATCTCTGCTCAAATCCGAAAACCCATCCAATTCCTTCAACTCAGCTGCGATGATGAATCGGGATTAATCCGAGCACTCTAGGGAACCCCTCTGAACTACTCATGGTGATGAAATGATTCGCAGCCGATGTTGACGAAATCAAACGGCAGAGCTTCGAAGACCTCACAAAAGCTCTGTTCTTGGGCAATTTAGAGCTGGAAATTCACCGAGAACCCTTCCACCGACCTAGAACTCGATCTAGTGAAGAAATCGAGGGGTCGCGCCCCTTGAATTGAAGAAAACTCTGATGAAAACTAAGAACAGTTGAAGAAGGGACGTTACGGCGAAGAAGATGCGACAAGCTGAAGGCAGGGAAAAATTTGATTAAATACATAGGAATGGACGACCCTGATTGATTGGAGGAGATCCAACGGCTGATCTTGCTTTGATTTGATCCAAATTTTGATGATGATGATCTGGGGTCAGGATCTGCCTCGTGGTAGCTCGGATCGTCCAAATGTGCAACGGATGGTCCAGATCAACTTAATCTTTGAATGGACAATCTAGAGCCCTCCAAGCTTGATCCAACGGTTGATTGAGCTTTGATTGGGATGAAACCTTCAGATCATGATCAGAGTGCTTGATCAACCCTAACCCTAGCTCGGATTGCTTCAGATGGTCCCGGATGGCTCAGATCTAGCCGCTTTTGAATCGGACGGCCCAGATTAATCCTAAGCTTGATAACTCGATCCGGGTCACTTTCGACTCAGATTTGACCCAATATGCCCTAGGTCCATGAACCTTTCATGCCTACAAAAATAGATCAAAATTTTAGTGGCCAAATAATCCAAATATGTGTAAATTTGCAATTAAGTCCAAAATAAGAGTAAGTTCTAAAATCTAGGGCAATTTCACAATTAAGCAATAAAAACATAGGTCAAACATGAATTTTAGCAACTCAAATAATCAATAAAATGGTACTTATCACTAGGTCTTCTATTCCTAGCAGCCCTTCGCCAGGTCTTTTATGCCTAGCAGCCCTTCGCCAGGTCTTTTATGCCTAGCAGCCCTTCGCTAGGTCTTAGGGTTCCGATGCCTAGATTAACTAGGACTTTTCTTCAACTTAGGTCACTTCTCCTTTGCTCCTCTTTGTCTGTCTAGTGTATCACTGACTTAAGTATATTGTCAAGCATTAAAACACTTAAAGGAGAACATCATTGATGCAGCTTGCACCAACAGACTATCGAATTGATCATCGCATGATGGCCCAATCTGGCATTGTTGTCAGATCACAAGGGCTGAGATGGAAGGTTCGACGACATGAGGGGGAGTTACCGGGAGCAGTCCCTGATCAGGAGTCGCCCGCAGATATTGAGGATCATGATGAGTGGGCTCCTGATCTATGCTGGCAGGTTACGGAGTTAGAGCAGTTGATGCAGCGCGAGCTACATATCTCCGGCTTCTGGCACCAAGAGGTCAGCTCAGAGTTTTAGTCTTTCGATCGCCGTCTCGATGCTCTAGCATCTGATGTCTCTAAGATCAGCTCACGACAGGACAGATGGTATGAGGAGTGGTATCATCATACGTTTCCTGGTGGTGTGTCCCCCAGCAACCCTTCACCAGGAGATGTTATATATATTGCTGATTCTTCAGACGATGACCACGTGAGGGATTGTTGACATTGCCTGTTATGATATGTGTCATATTTGATTGTGCTTCTTTCTATTTAGGGGTCCTGACTTTGATGCGATATAACGTATCTGATATTTTGTATGTATAGTATATTTGTCTTATCATGCTTAGGATGTTGGCTTATATGTCTTTACATGATTACTATCGTCTATATGCCTCATTCTATATTGCTGTGTTCATGCTTATGATGTCATATGATACATATGCTTGTCTTACCATGCCCTACTTTTGTCATATGTATTCATGTGCTTATCCAAAATCAATCTTATTTTGGGATACCCCTAGGGTAGAGGGGGAGTATGGTTAAACTTAACAGCCCCTCTAGACCCTTTTCGGTGTTCGACAAAGGGGGAGAGTGTGGTTGGTTAAGTTTAGGATGATTATGTTGTAGGGGGAGAATCTTGATTCCCCTATGATTCTGAATTTGAGAAGATTGATTGAGAATCTCTAAACTTAAAATCGGGTTGTCAAACAACAAAAAGGGGGAGATTGTTGATGCAGTCTGACCCTGATTGTTGTTTTGGTGTTGACACCGATTTTAGTTTAGGATGATGATTATGATTATGGTTAAGTCCTGATCGGGGATTAAGCATGTTATGGAAAATCCTAGCTTGGAGGGCTAGGTGTTGAAAAATCCTAACCTAGAGGGTTAGGTGTGAAAAATCCTAGCTTGGAGGGCTAGGTGGTGAAAAGTCCTAATTCGGAAGGGTTGGGTGAAAATTCCTAGCTTGGAGGGCTAGGTGAAAAGTCCTAACTTGGAGGGTTAGGTGAAAAGTCCCAACTTTGAGGGTTAGGTGAAAAAGTCCTGACTTGGAGGGTCAGGTCCTAGCTTGGAGGGCTAGGTCTGGAAAAGTCCTAATTCGAAAGGGTTGGGTGAAAAGTCCTAGCTTTGAGAGCTAGATGAAAAGTCTTAGCTTGGAGAGCTAGGTGAAAAGTCCTAACTTGGAGGGTTAGGTGCAAATTCCCAACTTGGAGGGTTAGGTGAAAAATCCTTAGCTTGGAGGGCTAAGGTGGATGAAAACCTAGCTTGGAGGGCTAGGTTTGAGTCTTTGGATCGATCTGGTGATCGATCAGGGAAGCTGGCACGTTGCTCCGTCGTGGATCGGTCCGGTGACCGATCCAGCAATGACTGATCGGTCTGGTGACCGATCAGGGAGCACACAATGAGGTTGGGAACCTACTGTGCGGCTCCTGATCGATCCGGTGACCGATCAGGGAGCAGGCCGTTGCGTTGCTGCTTGGCTCCTGATCGGTCGGGTGACCGATCAGGGAGCAGGCAGCTTCCTCACTGTCTTGTTTCTGATCGGTCCGGTGACCGATCAGGAAGCACACAGTGAGTTGAGTTCCCCTACTGATCTGCTCCAGATCGGTCTGGTGACCGATCAGGATCACTGCTCAGACCGTTCTGGAGAAGGATCCAGCGTCGCGTGTTCCTCACTATGATCGATCAGGACGGAGCCTGATCGGTCTTGTGACCAATCAGGAGGCTCCTTGATCGGTCAGGTGATCGATCAGGAGGGTTGGACTGCGAATCTCAGAAATCGCCCGACAAAGGGGTGGATCGGTCTGGTGATCGATCCACAACCTGGGATCGGTCTGGTGATCGGTCCAGGAGAGTCCCAAAGAAATCGCGATTTCTGATTGAGCGTTGGGGACCGATCACGATGGAGCCTGATCGGTCTGAACCTAGCCTGATCGGTCTGGTGACCGATCAGGAGACCCTCTGATTGGTCCGGTGACCGATCACTTTAATTCAAAATGCACTGTCAGACGCTCTGATCGCTTCTGAACGTATCCAATTTTCTACGCTTCATCTCTGATGCATGATTCTCTGGTTGATATACTGCTCTAATGATCTGATTAAGTTGCAGGTGACAGGGAAGGATTCAAACACTCAAGGAGAGTCAATGGTAGCCTTTCCTTGGAGCAGGTTTGTCCATTTTCCATCTCGGGTTGCAACGGCTGGAGCTGCAGACTAGAGCTGCTGACTGGAGCTTGGCTGAGGGAAGCTCAGGGAGTCCAGGGAGAGCTCAGTGGTAGCTGGCGTTGGCAGGTAAGCAGCTGGAGGCTGCTATGGGATGGTGTCATCTGTGCTCAGTGGAGAAACAAAAAGGGCGTAGAGGAGAAGAGCTATAGAGAGTTCGCTGAATCGATTTCTGGCTTGAGTTCTTGCTGCGCATTTGTGTTCTCCACACTTTGCTTGCATGTTCAAAAGGTTCATTATCTTGAGCAAGCATCTGAAATCAGTGAAGCAACCGTCCCTTGCTTGAGCACTTGGAGGAAGGAATAAGAGGCTTTGAGTTTAACAGCGAGAAGACACGGAGAAAGGGTTCTTACGTGAGATCGTCGCTGGGTGAAGCTCGGAGGAAGCTTGCTGTGTTCTTGTCTTTGCTAAGTGCTAAGTAAGATCTTTCTTGTGTTTCATTGTGCTTAAACTATATCCTTGATTGAAACGCTGTGGAGAGGTTACTCCACCGAGAAGGAGGTTGCTTTCTATCCGGTGTTCACCGGGGCTTGATCTGCCGACGATCAAGGGATCGCCCACCTTAAGGGCACGCCAAGGAGTAGGGGCAAGTTATCCCCGAACCTTATAAATCCTCTTGTTAGCGTTCTTGTGCTTGCTCATAGATTAGGATTTTGATCTTCTGCATACTTTGTTTATTGTTCTTTCCGCTGTGCGACTAACGCTTGAAGTGCAGAACTCTGATAAAAGTTTAAAGTCCAAGTGTTTGGGTATATTCACCCCCCCCTCTCTAGCCATCCGAGATCTAACAATGGGGAGACGAGCCATGGGCTTGCATGCATCCGAGGGACCATGGACAAAGCAGGGACGATGAGCCTGTGCAGGTTTTGCAGGATACACATAGACTTAGTTGGACGTCTTCGGGTCCGGTGAAGGATGACATGGGGAGACGAGCCGTGGGCTTGCATGCATCCGAGGGACCATGGACAAAGCAGGGACAATGAGCCGAGGGAAGGGCACTTCGAGGCATACGCGAAGGATGGCATGGGGAGTCAAGTCGTTGGCTTGCATGCATCCGAGGGACGAGAGCCGAAGTCGAAGAAGGTTTGAAGGCAACAGGTCGAGGCTGCTGGATGAAGAGTCAACTGAGTCGTGAGGGTTCGAGTGTTGAGAGAATTGTACTCGGGAAGGGAAACCTTAGATTTGGAAATGGACCAGTCGACCGATGCTTGGATCAGTCAACTGATGAAGTGCACAGAAAGATCAGTCGACTGATGGCGGCTAAAATTCAAACGTTGGACTGCAACGTTCAAATCCAAGTTGGACCAGTCGACTGATGCTTGGACCAGTCGATTGGTAACGACTCTTTTTAGCTATGAGCTCTATTTAAGAGAGCTCGGTTTGGCTGGGAAAGGGTTGGCGAAACAAGCTTGGGTAAAGTCTATTAGTAGCCTAAACGTGCTCAGAGGTTGTCAAGGTATTGTGGCGATGTTTCTTCACACACAAGGAGCGACAAGAGCTAGCCGGAGGTGTTTCGGGAAGTCATCCACCTAAGGATTGGGATCGTCCACCTTACGGACTGCCGTGAAGTAGGAGTATCATCTCCAAACCACATAAACGGTTTGTGTTAGCTTTTTTTTAGTTTTTGGTTTAAGTTTTCCGCTTGTGCTTGCTAACACGTGTAGAAAGAAAATCGAAAAGTAGCTATTCACCACCTCTAGCTAAATGACAAGGTCCCAACACTAAGGACAAGATGCTTCGGAGATTAATTGATCTTAGTTTGACTAAGATTTGATCCAAATTGGATTAATTGAGTTAAACTCAAGTGAATCCAATTGGATTATGAGATTGAGATCTAATTTGAGTTAGACTCATTTAGATTAGACTCAACCACATTTGAATGAGATATTAATTCATTAAAATATTTAATAAATTAATAATAGAGGAAGATGAAAAGTTCCTCTTCATTGGATGAAGAGTCACATGAGAAAATGTGTTCTAATTGGGTTTTTATTGGCATTAATGGAGGAAGCTAAAGAGACAAAAAAAACTTTTCATATTAATGGGATGAGTATAAAATAGTTTCTCTTGTCATTTGGATGGAGGACTTGTCATTTTTCCTTCCCCTCCTTCTCTTGGTCGAAAACCCTCTTCTCCCTCTCCTTCTTATTTTGTGAATATCTTCTTGTGGCTAGCATCATAAAGGCGATTCATCTCTGAAGCTTGAGAGAACATGTTCGTGTGGATACGTATAGAGGCATGGACACTTGAACGTGCAAAATATCTGGCATACCTCAAATATGCGGGATAAGCGAAGGGCGCACGCCAAAGGTATACCTATATGATAGGAATTTGTAAAGTAACTTTGTATGAGTTTTCTTTCGCATGGATCGCTCGTGGGATCTATTATTTCCGCTGCAATTTTTAAATATTTTTCCTATAGAGCCCTACAGATTTGGTCTTGGATTAGTAGTGCGGTATACAAGTAAAAATATTAAAGCTCGAGTGGTATTGCACCAACTTCGAGAAGACGAGAAAATCCAGGAAGGAAAAAAGAATTAAAAAGAAAATATCAGAAAAAGACAATAATACCTTTTTTTGATAGAAAATAATGAAAAATCTGAATTTTTTTTTTTGCTTAATTGGTGGTTTCACCGAAATTGAGCTACCCGCTCTAATACAACTTGTTGGGATCGATGTGATCGATAGAGGAGGTGAATATCGATAATGATTTTTCGGATAAATCAGATTAAATGCAGCGGAAGTAAACAAGTCAAACACGACTAACATCATGATTTTTTTTTTACTTGGTTTGGAGTCTGTGATGACTCCTACTCCAAGATCCACAGTCCTTGACCGTTTTCGTTAGGCAATACTATAAGACGTAAATGAAGTACAATAATAATGATTAAGTATAGAAAAATGAAATTATACCAACGACACTTAAAGAAAGAATTTCATTGTAGAAGTGGCGTGTCGTCGATCTTAAACTTCTTGGGCGCAGAGAACTTGAGCATAAAAGCTTTATCGTTGAGATTTCGAGAGCTTGAGTTGATATCTGGAAGCAAGGGGGTGAAACCCCTTTTATACTTGATCTTAGACGCTTGAGTGGCTATAGCAGCGCCCTCTACGTCACTGATTCAACCGCATCCTTATCTGTAGACTCGGCCAACCTTTATCCTGTTCTTAGGCGCTTGGGAGCACTGGGGTGCCTGGGAGCTGATGTGGCGCGTCCAACCGGCGACCGCCAACTCAACTTTGCCACCTGCTGAGAAAACACATCTGGGGCGCCTAAGTCATCTCAGGCGCCTGGGCTCTCCGACGCCTAAGCCCTCTCAGGCGCCCCTGATCGCATCTGCTACTTCCTTTAGCCTACAACCAAGGTTAGTCCAAGAACACAATATAATAAAGTAAATGCATGCATGAATGACAGCTAGAGTTGTCTGGTTCTAACTTTGGATTTCAAATGAAATCCTAGGTCGAACTGACGCCTACTATTCCCTCTTCTGGGGAATGCATCCTCACCTACTCCACTCTAGAGAAGTCACCTTTTATCAATCGACTCCTCCAGTTGGACTTTTGCTTGGCCTCCGAGACTCCAGGATCTTGAGATGTTCGTACCTCGACCCGTCTCTACTTTTGTCCGTAGTTCTTGCTCGGCTAAGTCTTCTGTTCGTTCTTCCGAATCAGGTCTTCAATGCCCAGTTCTCGACCAGGAATTCGTGTCCAATTCCTCGAACCAGGTCTTCATGCCTAAACCTCGGTCAAGTCTTTAGTGTCCAGCCCTTGTCCAGGACTTCGTGCCCAGTCCTCAACCGGGACTTCATGCTCAACCCTGCAGGTCAAGACTTCGTGCCTAATTAAACTAGGACTTTCCTGCACACTTAGTAAATTCATTAGATCACCACATAAACTTAATATTGAACCCTTTGCCATTATCAAAACTAGGTTCGATATGGTGCTTCCGACACCAACAGCGAAGACCATATATAGATTTTTGAAGTTGACACACGTGTTGGAAGTTACGGGCGGATAAATCCAGGTGGTTGCTCTATAAAAATAGTTTCTTCAAGGTGTCCATGAAGAAAAGCATTGGAAACATCTAATTGTCATATCGGCCAACTGGAGCTAACAACTATAGATAGCAATAATTTGACAGTTTTAATTTTGACAACTGGGCTAAAGGTATCATTAAAGTCAATACTTGGTTGTTGATTAAAGTCTTTAGCAACAAGACGAGCTTTATAATGTTCAATTGATCCATCTGCACAGTACTTGATTCGATAAACCCATTTAGAGCCTACAATATACATAGATGGAGTACGAGGAACTAAGCTCTGTTGGATCGAGAGAAAACGATAGAGGGGGGGTGAATATCGTTAGTCGTTTCGTATTGACAAAGAGAATACGCAGCGGAAAAATTAAAACTAAAACCAAACGCAAACACCAAGATTTTACTTGGTTCGGAGTCGCGGTCGGCTCCTACTCCAAGGCCCACGGTCGTTGACCGTTTACTGTGGGCAATACTATAGTCGTGCAAATGATTACAAGAATATGTACAATATTAATGCAGTAAAAATACAATTAAAAATTTGCTCTTTGTTACCGACACCCGTTGTAGATCGTTCTTCGATGCATAGGGTCGTCGTTGCGCTAGGATCTCAAGATGGAAAGTTTCCGAGGCAGAACGCTTGAGTAGAAGAGCGTATTGGCGTTGGAAGATGTGTTGTTCGAAGCCTTGGGGTCGAGAGGTTATTTATAGCCTTCTGGGGCGCCCGGAACATTGGGGGTGCCCCCCCCACGTGTCAGCTGATCCGAGCAAGTCTCGGTCAGCCCTTATCCCACTCGAATAGGGCTGAGAGTTGACTCTGGGGGCACCCGGGACGCTGGGGGCGCCCGGGTTGACTCGATCCGCGGGCTTCTCGTTGGCTTGACTCTATCCGCTTCGTTGGCTTGAGCACGGGGCGCCTGGGCCACACGGGGCGCCCAGGAGCATGGGGGCGCCCCGCCCAGTGAGCTTCCGAAGCATGCTTTTGTTGAACTCCTTTCTGGCTTGTACTTAGGGTGCCCTAGTCCTTCCGGGCGCCCAACCCAGCTGTTGCCTCACTCCTTTGAGGCTTTCTGAGCTGCAAACACTCGTTCCTTCGGTCCTGCATCCAGGGTTAGTACCAAACAAGATAGAGCAAATATGTTAGTGAGTCTTACAGTCGTAGCTGTCTTGGTTCTGACTTTGGGTCTCCAAAATGGAGCCCTAGGTCGAACCGACGCCTACTGTTCCCTCGACGGGGAACGCGTCCTCACCTACTCCTCTCAGGAGAATTTACCTGATGCCAACCGGCTCCTCCGGTTGGACTTTTGCCCAGCAGTCCTTCGCCAGGTGCCTAGCTGTCCTTCACCAGGTCTTCAGTACCAAGCAGTCCTTCGCTTGGTGCCTAGCATTCCTTCGCTAGGTCTTCGACTCCTAGCAGCCCTTCGCTAGGTGCCCAGCAGCCCTTTGCTGGGTCTTCGGTTCTAGGCAGTCCTTCGCCTGGTGCCTAGCAGTCCTTCGCTAGGACTTTCAATCTGCACACTCAAGTAGCATGTTAGATAAACATAACATCTTAACTTTTGACCCTTTTGCCATTATCAAAACACAGGTTCGACTTGGGTGCTGTCTGCACCAACAATCTCCCCCTTTTTGATTTATGGCAACCCGGTTCAAAAAGTTAAGTTAATCAGAATAGAAGATATAAAAGTTTGGTTTCCTCCCCCTAGGTTTTTCAAAAGTACGTGGGGTTTTTGAAAAAAAAAATTCTAACTCTGAAGATAGAATTAATTTTTCAAACATTTAGAACAATTTTCAAAAGAACCTTTAGAAGATATTTTCCAAAAATTTGTTGTGCACTTTTGAAGGTTTATACTTAAGAAGTTTCAAGTCAGTAGAAAAGAACCATCATTTTTAAGTTCTTAGAACCATAGCTTAAGTTTAGGATAAGTACTTAGCAAGATTTGCAACTGCTTAAGTTTTAAGTACTTGGAAAAACTTTTTGAAAAACAGCTTGAGTTTAAGTACTTTAGGATAAGTACTTAGCAAGATTTACAACTGCTTAAGTTTAAGTACTTAAAAAGATTTTTGAAAACAACTTAAGTTTAAGTACTTAAAAAGATTTTTGAAAGCAGCCTAACTTTGAGAAACTTAGTAATTTTGAAAACAAATAGATTAAGTACTTTTTTGAAGAAAGAATAAAGTTTTGAAATTTTGAATTTTGAAAAAAAAATTATAAGCTTCTCTCTCCTTTCCTATCTCTCCCCCTTTGTCATATATCAAAAATAAAGTAATATAGCAGAAAAAAATAAATAAATTGCATCATGTGCTGTACTGAACCAATTCAAGATCAAACCAATTTTAATTATCTCTTTTAGGGTCCTGTCTAATCCAATTAGCTACTTACTAACTGTTATAAGCAGTAGTTTTCGCTAGGGTTAGTCGAGTTAAGTGTTCTATTCAAGTTAGATTTTCTAAACTTGACACTTAACTTGATTACTGTTTTAGTTGTATTTAGTGCCCCAATTACTGCAGATGCACTGACTTAAAGCATCTTGAATTAAGACAAAGACCTAAGCATCTCAACCCATTCTTGGTTATCAATCAAAATTACCCTAAGGTGCTTGTGAGATGCTGGCTTCTAGATCTATAGGTGCATGCATTTCTAGGGTTAGAGCCTAGGCTAAGTCCATTTGCGAAAAAGCCCTAGTTTTGAAGAGGGTAGTTTTTGAAAATAAAACTAAGTCGAAAAATCTATTTTTAACATTGTAAAAAGATTTTGAAAATTAAGTAAAGCAGTTTTAAAATTATTTTAGAAATTGATTTTAAAGAACGTAAAGCGGTAAGAAAATCAAAAGTAGAGTAACCCTATTCTACTAAGCATAATCCTAACTGCCTTCTTAGTGAACTGAACTCAGATTCAGCTAGGGGTTTGGTGAATATGTCAGCTAAGTTAGATTTTGAATCTACATGTTTATGATTATCTCACCCCTGGCTACATGATCTCTTACAAAGTGGTGTTTAACTTCTATATGTTTAGTTAGGGGTGTCAATTCGGGTGGGTCGGGTCGGGTTCGCGTTGGGTTGGGAAAAAAAAAATTTTAACTCCCAACCCGAACCAGACCCGAACTCGATTTTAACCCGAAACCCCCAAACCCGAACCCGAACCCGACCAACCCGACCAACCTGACCCGACCCGAATAACCCGAAAAAACCGATTCAAAACGTCTTTTTTCACCATTTTCCTTATAGTTCTTCACTTTTATCTCAATACTTCATCATGATTATACTATATTGATATTAATATACATAAAAATATCTTAATTTTCAAAATAAAATTTAATTTAACCCTAAAAAATTCACAAAATATTAAATTCGGGTCAACCCGAACCCGACCCGAACTCAACCCGAACCCAACCCGAAAATTTTCAACCCGAATCCCCCCAACCCGAACCCGACCCGAACTCGACCCGAACCCAACCCGAAAATTTTCAACCCGAATCCCCCCAACCCGAACCCGAAAATTTTCAACCCGAACCCGATATTTTTCGGGTCGATTCGGGTTGGGTCGTCGGGTCGTGTTGATTTTTGACACCCCTATGTTTAGTTCTGGAGTGTTGGATTTGATTCTTAGTCAGATTGATTGAGCTTATATTATCAATGAAGACTTGGGTTTGGGTGTAGTTGAGCTGGAAATCCTTAAGAGTATGCATCATCCATAGTAATTGTGCTACACACTCTCCTAAGGCAACATACTCAGCTTCAGTTGTGGATAGAGCTACACAGTGTTGTTTTCTGCTGCACCAACTTACTAGACTATTTCTTAACAGTTGGCAGCTTCCACTTGTGCTCTTTCTATCTAATTTACAACCAGCGTAGTCAGAGTCCGAGTATCCTGACAAGTCAAAGGTTGAGGTTCTAGGATACCAAATCCCTACATTTAAGGTGCTCTTTACATATCTTAGTATTCTTTTTAGGGCTGCTAAGTGTGTTTCCTTAGCACAGGTTTGGTATCTAGCACACATTCCTACAGCAAAAAGGATGCCAGGTATGCTGGCTGTAAGATACAGTAGACTTCCAATCATACTTCTATAGAGCTTAAGATTTACTGGTTTGCCATCAGGGTCACTATCTATTTTTACATTTGTGGCCATGGGGGTACTTATGCTTTTAGAGTTATCCATTTTAAATTTCTTTATTAATTCTTTAGCATATTTGGACTGATGGACATAGTTTCCACCCCTAGTTTGTTTAATCTGTAACCTTAAGAAAAAGTTGAGCTCACCAACTAGGCTCATTTCAAACTCGTTTTCCATTATTTTCACGAATTCTTTTAAAAAATTAGAGTTGGTGGACCCAAAGATTATGTCATCTACGTTGATTTGGGCAATAAAGATTTCTTTTCCTAAGGTTTTAATAAATAAGGTTGAGTCAATTTGTCCTTCTTTAAATTCTTTAGAAATTAGGTAAGTTGATAAGCGTTCATACCAGGCCCTAGGTGCTTGTTTAAGTCCATAAAGTGCATTAGTAAGTTTGTACACATGGTCAGGTCTTTCTAAGTCTTCAAACCCAGGGGGTTGTCCTACATAGACTTCTTCCTTAATGAATCCATTTAGAAAGGCTGACTTTACATCCATTTGGTATAGCTTAAATCCTTTATGGGATGCAAAGGCCAATAACATTCTAATGGACTCAAGTCTGGCTACCGGGGCATAGGTTTCGTCATAATCTAACCCTTCTACCTGACTGAATCCTTTCGCTACTAAGCATGCTTTATTTCTGACTATTTCACCTTGATCATTTAACTTGTTCCTAAAAACCCACTTAGTGTCAATGACGGATTTGCCCTCAAGTTTAAGTACTAATTCCCAGACTTGGTTTCTCTCAAATTGGGCTAGCTCTTCTTGCATAGCTATGATCCAATCAGGATCAGGTAGGGCTTCCTCTATAGTCTTAGGTTCTATTTTTGAAATCATTGCTATCTGACTGAGGTTTCTATAGGAAGACCTAGTTCTGACTCCTAAAGTTGGATCACCCACAATTTGATCAGTTGGGTGACTAAGTCTGGGTTTCTTGGTTTTTCTTGAACTTGGTTCAGCCTCAGGTCCGACTGGTCGATTTAATTCAACATTTGGTTCAACATTTGGTTCAACTGACTCACTAGTTGGTTCAATGGTTAGTTCATTATCTTCTTGATCAGTATTTGATGAAGTTTGATTTGGATTATCAGGTTTTGAGTTAATTTCTTCATCAAATATTAAATTGGTTGTTTCTTCAATTTTCTTAGTGTGTTTGTTGTAAACCCTATAGGCTCTACTTGTGGTTGAATATCCTAGGAAGATGCCTGGGGTTGACTTAGACTGAAATTTTCCTAGATAGTCTTTGGTGTTTAGGATATGGACTTTGCATCCAAAGACCCTTAGGTAGTGTAGATTTGGAAGTCTATGGTAGTATAATTCATAGGGTGTTTTATTGTGCCGCTTGTTAATCAGGACTCTATTTTGAATGTAGCAAGCCGTACTAACTGCTTCTGCCCAATATTGGTTGATTAGGTTGAATTTGTTGAGCATAGCCCTAGTGGCTTCCTGTAGAATTCTATTTCTCCTTTCGACTATCCCATTTTGCTGGAGGGTTCTAGGACACGAAAATTCATGTATGCACCCATTTACCTTACAGAATTTCTCGAACCGTTGATTTTCAAATTCTCCCCCATGGTCACTCCTAAGTCTTTTGATTTTAGTATCGTTTTAATTTTCAATTAACTTATAAAATTCATTAAATAGGTTTAGGATTTCATCTTTGGTCTTTAGAAACCTAACACAGGTAAACCTAGAGTAATCATCAACTATTACTAAGCAGTACCGGTTTCTGCTTAGTGATTTGGCTCCATGTGAATCAAATAGGTCAAGATGCAGGAGCTCAAGTGTGGTCTGAGTTTGATCATATTGGATTAGTTTGTGATTAGACCTGGTTTGTTTACCTTGATTATATGATTCACATATTAAGTTTTCATGATTTTTAATTTTAGGGATACCTTTAATTAGGCCAAGTTGGGTGATTTTTGAAATAATTCTCAGATTAGTGTGACCTAATCTCCTATGCCAGATTAAGTTAACATACATTTAGGTACTAGAGGTAGATTTATGGTGTAAACATTATTTTTCCTAGTGCCTTTAAGCATGATTTCCGAGTCTTGCAGGTTTCTAATCAGGCAATTAGTATTGTTGAAGGTAACTACATACCCAGAATCACACAGCTAACTTATGCTAAGCAAGTTAAAATTAAAATTTTCAACCAAAAGTACTTTCTTAATAACAAAGTCAGATTTAAGTTCAATATTACCTGACCCAATTACCTTGAGTGTAGCATTGTTGTCAAATGCCACTGAGCCTAGGTTCTTGAAGTTGAGTTTGGTGAATTTCAATTTATCTCCAGTCATGTGTCTGGAGCAACCGCTATCCAACATCCATTGGTCCAAATCTTTATGTTCCTACGCATAAAGAGTTTTGTTTATTTGGATCCAACTAGAATCAGGAATAACCTAAATTGATTTTCACAGCCTAGTCTGTCTCACCCAATCTAAGGTTATCAAACACGTTAGCTTTATAGGTTTTGTGAGACAGGTTTTGGTAGATAAAATTATTTTAAAAAACTATGATTTATTTAAAAAAAATTGAATTAATTTTGAAAACAGTGGATTTTGAGTTTATAAAAAATGTTTGAATCTATAATTAACTGAAAATTTATGTTAGATTCAAATTTTACAAAGAATAATTTGAATTTGAATTTCAAAAATTGGCTTCCAGGTCTTGGCGAGGTACTAGGCCTTCTTTGGTCGTAGCCTTATTGGATCATCAACCCTTTCCTTAACAAAGCCTTTTAATGAAATTTCATTTTCAAAATTATTTTTTGAAAAATTCTGGTCTAACTAGTTTGGGTCTTGGATTGGTAACTTCGGCTAATTTCACGAGTCTAAAGAGACCAAGTAGAGTATACTTGACCTTATTAGAATTGGTTTCCCTAACGTACTATCATCTCACCTCCACCCAATACTATGTTGTCAAATTTCAGTTAAGTTGGTTCAGTCCTTAAACTAACCAGTCCTAAGTCTAAGCATGGTAAATTGCAGAAATTAAATAAACAAGCAATCATGCAATTTGAAAACAAGAATTGAAATTTATCTAACAATGAATATTGTTTTTAATTTGGCTTCCCCTGGACTAAAGCCACGATAATGGTTTGGCAAGATGTGAATCTTGTCCTTGGGGATCCAATACTGATTTGATCCAGTTTGTTTGTTCAGGCACAGTTTGGGTACCCATGACTGAACTTTAGGTCTGGACTGGTTTAGTACAGCATAGTAGGATCTTTGTCTAGATTTGGTTCTATAGCCTAGTCCGGATTGATTTAGAACCGACTTCTATTTTCCAAGAATCATGTCAAGACCCTTGGAACCAGAAGTGAATCGTTCTAAGACTGATCTAAGGTCCTTAACTTGAGTTTTCAAGGAGGTGTTCTCTTTCTCAAGTTTTTCAACTTGAGTAGAGGTTCCTTCTTGAACCTTCTCAGTTAAGGATCTAGAGTCAGCTCTCTCTTTCAGGAGTTTTACTTCCTGTCGGAGAGATTCGACTCAGAGTTTAGCTTTCACCAAATCTCGAAAAAGATAAGAAATTAACTCACTTAATTGACTTCTTGAAAAACCACTTACAGTTATTTCGCCGTCCTCTGAGAATGTAAGTTTGTCGTCGTCCGGCTCCGACTCTAACTCGGTCTCGATTTCTTCTGAGCCGGTTAGTGAGAGCAAGTTCGACTGTGGGACCTCTTCTTCTTCGGAGGAGGAGGACTCGTCCCACGTTGCCTGAAGTGCTTTCTTCTTTCTAGTCTTCTTGGTCTCCTTTAGGTTAGGACACTCCGTCTTGTAGTGACCCTTCTTCTTGCACTCGTAGCAGGTCACGTTTGGTTTGTTCTTATCATTTGAGGGTTCAGCTGGTTCTTCCATTCTTCGGCTGGCTTTCCTTCTGTTGGATTGATTTTTCAATTCCTTGTAGTAGTTTCGGGCTAGTCGGACGAGCTTAGGTCGATCTCCTTCGTCGTCGTCTGAGTCTGAGTTAGACTCGGGTGCAGGTTGAGTTTTCTTCTTGGATGTCTTTCTAGCTTTACTTGCAACAAAAGCAATGCCTTTCTCGGCCAGATTGCAGTTAGTCTGTTCATGTAATTCGAGTTCAGAAAAAAGTTCATCTAACTTGATTTTGGAAAGATCCCTAGAAACTTTGTAAGCATCTACCATAGATGCTCACAAGGTGTTTCTTGGGAAAGCGTTAAGGGCGTACCTTATTAGGTCACGGTTTTCTACCTTGTGACCAATGGTGTGTAGATCGTTCATTAGCTCCTGGATTCTGGCGTGGAGCTGAGCTGCTGATTCACCTTCGTTCATCTTGATGGTGTATAGTTTGTTTAGCAGAAGGTCCCTCTTGCTGATTCGGGTGTCGGAAGTTCCTTCGTGTAGTTCGATCAGCTTACCCCAGAGTTCTTTGGTACTGCTGAATGGACTGTTGGAGCAATCGACCCTAAGATGGTCCGGTGTGACCATGGGTTTTGATGTTTGGGCAAAGGGTTTAAGTTAGGCTTACCCTTGTGTATTTGATATGCGTATGTTGAGTGTGCAGGTTGTACAGGTACGCATATGGACTCGACTGGACGACCTCAGTACGGTGAAGGATGGCATGGAGGCAAGCTGGAGGCTTGTGTGCGCATCTGAGGGACCTTGGAGTGCAGGGACGATGAGCTGATGGGCGCGGACTTTGAGGCGTACGTGAAGGGTGGCATGGATGCAAGCTGGAGGCTTGCGTGTGTATCTGAGGAACGAGGGCCAAAGATGAAGAGGGCGCGAAGGTAACAGTCGAGGCTGCGGAGGAGGAGTCAGTCGAGTCGTGAGGGTACGAGTGCATTGTGATTGTACTCGGGAAATCCTAGGGTTTGAGTGCGGAGTGGAATGTACTCAGGATGGGTAACCTTAGGTAGGTGAGTGGACCAGTCGACTGGCCTGGGGGCAGTCGATTGATGGAACTCACAGAAAGGTCTCAGCCCTAGGACCAGTCGACTGCCCTGGGGGCAGTCGACTGGTAAGTGGCTGGTGAGCTGGCAAATTCGAACGTTGGGGGTGTCAACGGTCGAATTTGGCTGGCACCAGTCGACTGCCCTGGGGGCAGTCGACTAGTAGCGACAAATCAGCCCCGAGTCCTATTTAAAGAGGACTTCGTGGTGGCTGAGTTTCTTGACGAATCTTGTCTTGGTTAAAGGCAAGATAGTAGTCTTTGTGCTCAGAAGTTTGCTTGGAGTTGTGGCGAGGTTTCTCCACCCACAAGGAGCGGCGAGAGCTAGCCGGAGGTTATCCGGAGAGTGATCCATCGACGGATTGTTGGATTAGTCACCCGGTCGGAGTGGATACCAACTAAATATGGTTTGTTAGCAGTGATTTCTACGTTGTTATTGTTTATTATTATTGTTTCCGCTGCGCATACTAACAACGTAGGAAGAACAAGCCAAAGAAATACTATTCACCCCCTCTAGCGTACGGAATCGATCCTACATGGACCCACCCGGTTCAGCTCCTCTTTTGTCAGGCCATATTGGAGTGTTTGGATCGCTTTGGCATCGGCTTCAACTTTCTTTTTGAGTGCAGCGTCTTATTCAGTGTACGGTTGTTGTACTCCATCAGCATTCCTTGGTATTTCTAGTCCGGACTGGATGATTATCCACATGTCGACCTGAGTTTTCAGGTGGACCTCCATTCTGCTCTTCCAGTAAGAGAAGTCCTCCCCACTGAAAAGCGGTGGCCTTGCGGTGTTGAAGCCTTCTTGCATGATCATTAAGAATTTTATCTGAAAAAGAGAGAAAAGAAAGAAAAACTCTGTCCCAAGACTTGGTCTTGGATTAGTAGTGCGGGATAAAGAAAAAAAATATTTATCGAGGGGTGTTGCACCAACCTCGATTAACGAGAAAAAAAAATTTCGAGCGAAAAATAAAAATTAAAAAGATTTTGTAAAAATTCGAAAAAAAATCTCAAATTGGTGGTTACACCAATTTTGAGTTTCCCCGCTCTGATACCACTTGTTGGATCGAGAGAAAACGATAGAGGGGGGTGAATATCGTTAGTCGTTTCAGATTGACAAAGAGAATACGCAGCGGAAAAATTAAAACTAAAACCAAACGCAAACACCAAGATTTTACTTGGTTCGGAGTCGCGGTCAACTCCTACTCCAAGGCCCACGGTCGTTGACCGTTTACTGCGGGCAATACTATAGGCGTGCAAATGATTACAAGAATATGTACAGTATTAATGCAGTAAAAGTACAATTAAAAATTCGCTCTTAGTTACCGACGCCCGTTGTAGATCGTTCTTCGATGCGTAGGGTCGTGATGCGCTAGGATCTCAAGATGGAAAGTTTCCGGGGCAGAGCACTTGAGTAGAAGAGCGTATTGGCGTTGGAAGATGTGTTGTTCGGAGCCTTAGGGTCGAGAGGCTATTTATAGCCTTCTGGGGCGCCGAGAACGTTGGGGGCGCCCCCCCCCCCCCCCCACGTGTCAGCTGATCCGAGCAAGTCTCGGTCAGCCCTTATCCCACTCGAATAGGGCTGAGAGTTAACTCTGGGGGCGCCCGGGATGCTAGGGGCTCCCGGGTTGACTCGATCCGCGGGCTTCTCGCTGGCTTGACTCTATCTGCTTCGTTGGCTTGAGCACGGGGTGCCTGGGCCATCCGGGGCGCCCGGGAGCACGGGGGCGCCCGGGAGCACGGGGGCGCCCGGGAGCATGGGGGTGCCCCGCCCAGTGAGCTTCCGAAGCATGCTTTTGTTGAACTCCTTTATGGCTTGTACTTAGGGCGCCCTGGTCCTTCCGGGCGCCCAACCCAGCTGCTGCCTCTCTCCTTTGAGGCTTTCTGAACTGCAGACACTCGTTCCTTCGGTCCTGCATCCAGGGTTAGTACCAAACAAGATAGAGCAAATATGTTAGTGAGTCTTACAGTCGTAGCTGTCTTGGTTCTGACTTTAGGTCTCCAAAATAGAGCCCTAGGTCGAACCGACGCCTACTGTTCCCTCGACGGGGAACGCATCCTCACCTATTCCTCTCAGGAGAATTTACCTGATGCCAACCGGCTCCTCCGGTTGGGCTTTTGCCCAGCAGTCCTTCGCCAGGTGCCTAGCTGTCCTTCGCCAGGTCTTCAGTACCAAGCAGTCCTTCGCTTGGTGCCTAGCATTCCTTCGCTAGGTCTTCGACTCCTAGCAGCCCTTCGCTAGGTGCCCAGCAGCCCTTCGCTGGGTCTTCGGTTCCAGGCAGTCCTTCGCCTAGTGTCTAGCAATCCTTCGCTAGGACTTTCAATCTGCACACTCAAGTAGCATGTTAGATAAGCATAACATCTTAACTTTTGAACCCTTTTGCCATTATCAAAACACAGGTTCGACTTGGGTGTTGTCTGCACCAACAAGCTCTAGGCGCATTGCGATGATGAGCATCAAACTCGATAGTCATCGTAGCACATCAATTTGGATCTTTGATTGCCTATCTAAAACTAGAAGGTTTAACAAAATTTGAAGTAGTAATAAGGGCACGTGGAAGAGGATAACAAGTGAAAATTGCTTAACATCATGCATAAATATCGCATAGAGGAAGCATTCGATGAGGAGTATCATCATCAGAGCTACCTAGAGACAAGTGATCAAACTGATGGGAATTAGAACTAGAGAGTGGATCAGCACTAGTCACTTAGTCTTTAGGAATTTGTGGAGATAGAGTAAGGCCCAAGATACCATCCCCACTTGTACTTTCAACATGTCTTGATGGAACAATCTACGGGGATTCTAGTATACCACTTGGTGATATTAGAAAGATGCCTTGATTATCGAAAGGAGGATCTGAGGTTGCAAATGGAAATGGAAAAAGAGGCTCATCAAAAGTAACATGTCGAGAAATATATATCCGCCCGGTCGGAATATGGAGGCAACGATACCCATTATGCAAATTGCTATAACCAAGAAAAACACATTATTAAGAGCAAGGGTTTAACTTGTGTTTAGAGTAAGGTCGTAATCAAGGATAATATGCACAACCAAATATATGATGAAATGAGTAATTTGAAGGGTGATTATAAAGCCTCTCCAAGGGACACTTGTTTGGAAGTAGTAGTGGGTAAATGATTGATAAGATAGAGTGCGATTTCAAAAGCATCATCCCAAAACTTAAGTGGAAGCCTAGCATGATTAAGAAGAGTTAGGGTAGTTTCAATTACATGACAATGTTTTCTCTCGGTAGATCCATTTTGTTTGGGAGTGTGGGGACAAGAGACTCGATGAAAGATGTCGAAGGAGGTAAGATGACGATGAAGCGCTTGATACTCTCCTCCCCAATTTGAATGAAGAGAAAGTATTTTACAATCGAAATAACGCTCAACATGCTTTTGAAAATGATAAAAAATATCGAAGAGATCAGATTTTCTTTTCATAGGAAAAATCCAAGTGAACTTGCTAAAGTTATCAATAAAAATAACATAATAAAGAAAACCTTGATTATATAGAATGGGAGCAGAACCACACATCAGAGTGAATGATTTCCAAAGGAAAACTAGAGGTGTAAGTAGAAGACACAAAATGTAATTTATAAGATTTTACTTTCATGCAAGCTTCACAAAAATGAGATGATGAGGCTAAAGAAATTAGTAAAACATACTTATTAATAATATTCAGAACAATTCTAAAATTTGATAGAACCCGAAATACTAGATTAAATTGTCACGAAAGTGTGGGCTCATCAGATTTAAATATAAATGAAATGCTGGAAACCCTTTTTGCAATCAAAGAAGAAAAGCGTAGTAAAGGGGTCACAGGTCGTATTTTTCTCGGGGCTAGTTGACGTTGTGTGATTCGTGCTTGTATTTATGTGTCGTTTGTGTTTTCGGGTTTCGAATCAAAATTGGGTTTTGGGTTGCAATTGGAAATAAAAACTCAATGAAAAGGCAAGGACTCGGCTATTGAACTTAACCCAAGTGATTCCAACAATGAACTCAAATAATTTGGAAGCTTAAATGCACTTAGCCTAATTCAGAAAACCAATCTGATATAAATTCAAGCCAATTTCGATTGATGCTAATGCAAAGAACTTCTTCAAGGATTATTATTCAAAACAAACCAAATGGAAATCAATCTTCAACCAAATGGATACAAAACCAGTGCATATGCTTTACTTGATACAAAGTACAACAATTTAACAATCTTGATACCAAATTAAGAAAGCTGACGTGGAGCAAATGAATTTGGCACAAACAAATCAGGAATTCGTAGCTGATCAATTCAGCTTGAAAGGCCAAGCTGCCAGTGAAGAGAAATTCAAAGATGAATGAAGAAATTTAAAACTTAGCAGCTGCTCAATTCAGGAATAAAGCTGAATGTAGAAGTTGACACAAATGCAGAATTTCAGCAACCTTGATATGCAAGAAGGGAAAGCTATGTGCCGAAATTGGACTGAATGCAGAATTTAAACACAAATGAATGCAGAATACACATAAATCTGAAGCGAAATCTCATATCAGAAACTAATATGCAACAATAATGTGAAGGCAGAGCATGAATGCAGCAATGCAGATCAAGAGGTTCAGACTTTCCTGACTGATTACTGCAACACATTGGGTGGAAGATTCAGCAAACAACTGAAATCAAATGCTGTAACATCCGACTACAGAGCTTCACTGATTCAACTTCATAGATGGAAACTGATGATGGCAGAAAATGAATTAACTTGCAGAAATATGGATACGCAAGCTGAAATTTCAGAAATGCTGAGCTAAACAAAAGGAAATTCAGAAACAATTCTGGAAATGAAACAAACTTAGATCACTAAATTCACACCCTAAATGTGATCTCTAATTGCAGGGAATAAACTAAACACTAAACGATTTGAAAACAAGCTGAAAAACTCGAAACTGAACTAAGATTCAGAACAGGGCAAGAGGCTGATATGCAAGGTTTAGCTGGGAGACAAACTGAAATTCGGACTTACCAAGCTAAACAAGATTCAGAATTGAAGCTAAGGTCTAAACAAACTTAGACTAACTAAATTATCTCACTAAAAGTGAAACAAACTGAAAATTTCAGAAACTGAAATGCAATTGCAGGAAAAATCTGATACGCAGCTAATGGAAGTGGCACGCAAGAAGTAAGCAGAAAATAAGCTGTAATTGGATCTATTTGTTCACTAAACAAGCTTCTAAACTACTTAACTTAAAGATTAACAACCTAATTAAGCTCAACTATTCAGAAAACCAAATCTACACGGCTGATATAATTTGCAGAAACAAAACAGATTCGGCAGAAATGGAATTACAGCTACAAACACAATGAAACTAAATTATCTAAGCTACTCCTCAACCATTCTCCAACTCAAGAGCTCCTTGGTCGTCAATCACGGGAGAACCTCGACCCGCAAGCTCAACAAATCAGTGAAGACTTTCTCTGCTACCGAATCAGATCAAATCCTACTCAAGCCGAAATTTGCTTCCAATTCCTTCAAACTCGCTGTGGTGGCTTGCGATTGGGATTAGGGAATGACCGAAACCTTCCAGGGAACCCCTCTGGTCAGCTCGGATGCAGTGGAAATGGAGCACAGCTGAGCTCGCTGAAATCGGATAGCGAAACTACCGAGACCTCGCGCAGCCTTGCTATTGAGCAAGAATCCAATCTGAAACCTCACTGAGAACTCTTCACTAACCTAGCCCTTGCTTTGATGATGGATTGAGGGATCACGCCTTCGATTGGATGAAAAAAAACGGAAGAAACGAAGAAGAAAACGGATGAAGCTACTGTTGCGGCGAAGACGCGATGAAGGCTGAAAGCTGCGGTGAGTTTAATTAAATACTTAAGCATGGACGGTTGTGATTGATTTGAGGAAATCCAACGGCTGATCTTGCTCTGATTGGAGCCAAACTTTGATGATGATGATCTGGGGTCAGGATCTGCCTCGTGGTAGCTCGGATCCTCCAGATTTGCAACGGATGGTCCAGATCAACTTAGTCTTTGAATGGACGATCTAGAGCCCTCCAAGCTTGATCTAACGGTTGATTTAGCTCTGATTGGAATGAAACCTTCAGATCTTGATCATAGTACTTGATCAACCCTAACCCTAGCTCGGATTGCTTTAGATTGTCCCGGATGGCTCAGATCTAGCCGCTCTTGAATCGGACGGCCCGGATTAATCGTAAGCTTGATAATTCGATCCGATTCCACTTCCGACTCAAGTTTGACCCAGTATGCCCTAGGTCCAGGATCCTTTCATGCCTACAAAAATATATCAGAAAATTAGTGGCCAAATAATCCAAAAATGTGTAAATTTGCAATTAAGTCCAAAATAA
Organism: Boesenbergia rotunda; assembly: GCA_024364735.1. NCBI lineage: Eukaryota > Viridiplantae > Streptophyta > Magnoliopsida > Zingiberales > Zingiberaceae > Boesenbergia > Boesenbergia rotunda. Next base: position 51,178 of record JAGFNQ010007543.1, read on the forward strand.
GAGGAAATCCTAAAACCTAGGACAATTTCACAATTAAGCAATAAAAACTTAGGTCAAACATGGATTTTAGCAACTCAAATGATCAATAAAATGGTATCTAGCAACTCCCCCACACTTAACCATGAGCGTCTCGCGAAAACAGTAAATATGTATCCCCTAGATTTACTTAAGCATAATTAGAAGCAAATGAAAAGAAATTACCTAAGGTTGTCAATTCTCAAAAATCTAAGCTCTATGGATTAGTATCTTGTCCTTAAATCAACAACTTAGCCTTTTCATCCATCATGAGTCATTGAGATGAATTTGACTCACTAGCCTTTCAAGAAAAAATTTGGTGGCTCTCTCCTTAAGTTCTAAGTTGATGATGAAAGTGGAGCTCACTCAAACACACATGTTTCTTGCACTACCATAAGCTTGCTTATTATCTACTCTCCACCATTAATCATGATTAGGATCAACATCTACAAAAACAAGTGAAAACATGGAAAATGGCAAGAAATGGACAAGAAAATGAAAAAATTGATAAAGTGGAAGACTTGAGTGCTCAAGGATGTTTCCAATGAACTTTGCCCTCTTATCCGTCCCCTAGTGATATCAAAAATGTGGTGAAGTTAATCTTAAACAATGACCTCGACTTGGATGAATAAAACCCTATTAATCTCAATGTGCCAACTTCCACCTTGCGTGCCAAATTTCTTTTCCCCATCTTCTTTCCTGATTTTTCCTCTTTTCTTTTCTCTCTAGTAAATTCAGAATGTAATGGAGCAAAATTTTTGATTCGGATAAGAGAAACTTCAATGATTTAATAGTGTCAACTCAATTGTGTGCCATCTTTGTTTTTGCTCTTTTCTCTTTTTTTTTTCAAACTGTTTTCCTTCTCTTTTTGTTTCCTGCTCTTAATCTTCTAATGGAGCCTTTCAGATCTTGCAAAACTCCAATTTCTTCATATCAGTTGGCATCTAAAAGTAGTTGAGCACTTAAAGAATTCCACTCAAAATTCTGCTCAACAAGTTCAATTTCAGCCTCTTCACTTTCTATTGTGATCAGCAGTTGTTTCGAATTTTTCTTGCATCTTCCTGCATCAGATTTTAGCATCCATTGGTTCTTCTTATACCTTGCAAACTTCTGCATTTTTCTGGTGGGCAGTTAGCATCAAATAGAGATGGAAAGGTTGATCCCAGCTGTGTGCCATTCAATTTTTGCAAATTTTCTTTCTTTTTCTGTTCTTGCCCTGAAAAATCCAATCAACTACTTTTTCCAGCTTCTTATATCCTTTCGGCAGCTCAGAATTTCCTCCTATTTCAAGTTCAGCATCCAAGGTGGCAGCTTTTCAAGTCGCTGATTTCTCCAACAATTAACATCAAGAGCACTTGCTTCAAATAGTAGTGGAGAAGTCAAGGGTTCCATTCGAAATTCAAATCAGCACATTGAATTCAGCCCCTCTTCTTCACTGCATTTTCTCAGCTTCGAATATTCTAGCATCCATTGGTTCTTCTTAGATCTGAAATTGAATGTGCACCTTCAACTTTAGATACATTGGTTTTTCAA